>JADRCD010129369.1:9805-50612 GCA_019843815.1 Montemys delectorum | reverse complement strand
TGTGTGTGTGTGTGTGTGTGTGTGTGTGTTGCTGCAAATCAAACCCAGGGCTTTGCAGACTATAGGTAAGCGCTCTTTCACTGAGTTAAGCCACCTTCCCAGACATTTTAGCCCTAACTTTCAACACTTCTTTTCCAATCTGTCATCCTGAGATGAACATCATTTTATTTTCATTTAGCAAGTTGAAACTGAACCTCAGACCCATCATGTGACTTACTTAGTTCAGTCTAAGTTGTTTCCAGTTCTCCAGCTTTACAAACAAATCTGTGACTATCTTCATATATGCATTTTTTTTCCTGCTTCCTCAGGACAGTGTTCTTGATGCTGCTCATGCTAAGGTCAAGAATGTACATTCTCTCTAGCTTTATGTTTTAATAGGGGTAGCAACAATGTCAGTGTGGGGGGTGAGGTAGTAAACAATAATTCTAGAAATCCAGTGGGCAGGGAGAGCCATCACATGTACATGAAACTTGACATTTGCATCCATGGCTTGATACCAGTATTGGGTCAGTCACCCTCCATCAAAATCTCCCAGCTCTTTCCCCTGGTCAAAGGCACCATGTTTATGCTGTAGAAATGGACTGGCTCCTTGGCATTAGAAAATGACAGAGATTGTTACTTAGGTGGACTAGAACTCCCTAGAGGCTCACTGCAGTAGCAGAGCCGAAGTGGATGCCTGCTGAAGACCTCCAGCATGACCATGCCGTCTGCTTGGCACTGAACTGTGAATGGCACCTTAGGACATACGCTCTGTCCCTCCGGTCCGTCCTCTCTGCCTGCTTGGCCAGCTTGCCACTTTTACGTGCACCTCTAGTGGCTTTAGAAAAGGTTCAGATTGCATTCCTCAGAGCATATTAGATCCTACTCTTTAAAAAAGCTAAGTAAAATGTCACTTGAAATAGCACAGTAATAGATAATAATTCTCCGCTTGGATTGCCAACTGGAATAAGAACAGAAAGTTTTCTCCTTCACAGTTGGGGGCATCTGCACTGTGATCCAGACCAAGGCCAAAACAACAGCCGATGAATGGGGAGAAAATTACTTCCTGATAGGTCCGTATTTTGAGCACAACATGAAGACTCAAGTAGAACAGTGTGAGCCTGGCAACGATGCTGTCGGAAGAGCTGTGGATGTGATGAATAAACACGGCTGCCAGGTAAAAGATTCTGACTGTCCTGTTCCTCTCTAGCTCTAAGTGAACGGTTACCAGAAAGCACCACACACACCTTCCCCCAGCTCAGAAGAGAAGACCATCTAACTATCCAAGGAAGACATTTACAAGGCAGACAATGCTTTTCTCTTAGAGTGCAGTTGAGATGCCTTGTGAAAGCTAAGGTTCTCTAACAGGACAAGGAGATGGGAGCCCCAGGAAGATTCCGAGTTGATGCAGTCTTGAAAAAGCTGTACATAAATTGAGGCCAGAGTCAAAGGAGTTGATGACATTATTCAATAGCAGTTTACTAAAGGCAAGCTTTCATGCAAACTCTTTTTTTTTTTTTTTAATACAAATGCTTTATTTAACAGTTGCAGGTCATTCCATGGGCTAGGTAGTAGATATCCAGGACCCAGCAGCAAGGTCAGCGCAACCTCAGAGCTTCTCTTTCTGACTCCAATAGGGTGAGCACACCATCCTCTCGAACAGGGCCTTTGACATTTCGGATGATAGAGCGGCTGGTGTCATCCATAAATTCCACTCGCACCTGCGTGCACTGTCCCTGCGAACTGGTCCTGCCCAGCACTTTGGATACCCTAGCCAGCTTGATGGGCTGAATGCGACTTGTGTCCATGATGGCGGCGATCTGGCAGAGAGTCATGCAAACTCTTTATATTAGTTCCTTTTCTGTTGCTGTCATGGGGCTGGGGATGCAGTTCAACGGTAGAGTGCTTGGCTTGTATGTATGAGGCCATGGGCCCTAAGTTAGATAGAGCCTTCCTCTTGTACAAATGATAAAATGCCCTGACCCAAAAGGAGTTAGTGAAGCAAAGTCTGTAACGCCAGGACCACTGGATCAAACAGCCTTCTTTCACCTCCATGGGAACCAGGCAGATATACAGCACACAGACAAACATGCATACAAAACACTCAGAGTAGCCATGTGGTAGCAAATAGCCAGATTGGATTATGTAACAAGGTGCTTCTCATGTTATGAAGTTAAACCCAGTACAGCACAGAATCACAGGAATGTAACAAGGGACAGAAAAGCAGAAATCACTTGATCTAGATCTACCTTTCAAATAACCTCATTTAATGAAGAGCAGATTCTGGAGAAGGCACCCCGATGGATGGGCACTCCCTTCAGCATCAAGCGCAGACATGAGCTGTTATCACAGCTCTGTGTAGCTCAAATGGTCAATCAATGGTGACAACTACCAGAGAGACAATTCACAAGAGGAATTTCTCTTCATGGTTTAGTCTATGTTTAGCTATAATCATTGCTTTAAGGATGTAGTAAGATGGAATATCATAGTGGTAGAAATACAGCTTAGAGATTGCTCTGCGTATAGTAGACACAAGCAAAGAGCAACCAGGAGAGTCTAAGAGCTAATTAAATATCCTTCAAATGTCCCTCATTCTCATAGCTTTTAGTTGTGAATTCATGAATGAATTAATCAATTGAGTTAGTTGAACCTTTGTGGTCCAAAAGTTAAATGTTTTCTAAGCTCTAAAACAAGGAACTTATGCAGATTTTATTTTATATAACCTACCACTAGAAATCCCAGCCAGATTAATAAGACAAGAGAAAAAAAAGGACATCCAAATTAAAAAGAATAAAGCCAAACTGTCATCATTTAAGATGGTCTGATCTTATATACACCAGAGATAGCACCAGTTTCCAAAGGCTTTCAACATTTGAGCTTTTGTCTTCAGGGAAACATTTCACACTGACACAGCGACACTTGGTCTGCTGTTGTTTTTTGTCTTAGTTTCTTTCTTGAGGCTGTGATAAAATGTTCTGACAAACACAAGAGAGAAATGTCTTGTTTGACTTGCAATTGTAGAGGAATATGTTTCAGCAGAGCAGGAAAAACATAGGAGCAGGCAGGACAGTTGTGGTGGCAGAAGCAGGAGGCTGGCTGATTACATTGCATTAGCACCCAGGAGCAGAAAGTACCCAGCAAGCCTGGCCACAAAAACTCAAGGCCTTCCTCCAGTGAGGCTCTGCCTTTTAAGGTTCCATAATCTTCCCAAACAGCACCATGAGCTGGGACCAAGTGTCCAAGAACATTATTATGTAGAGGACATTTCACATGCAAATCATAACCCTCTTCAAATAATGGCTACAACTTCTGAACCCAAATATACATCCTTCTCTTATGTTGCACTTAATCCAATGGTGGCTATGCTTTCTTTCTATGTCAGGTGCATTTTGGAAGATGGCTCATAGAAGGGAGTCCCTACGTGGTGCTTTTTGACATCAGCTCCTCAGCGTGGAACCTGGACAGGTGGAAGGGTGACTTCTGGGAAGCATGTGGCGTTGGCATCCCTCATCACGACCGAGAAGCCAATGACATGCTCATATTTGGGTCTTTAACTGCCTGGTTCTTAAAGGAGGTATACTTCGTTGTATAATCGCAGAACAGAGAGGCAGCCCACTGCACTGAGGATCCAACAGTGACCCAAGAACTTGGAGATAATGCTTTTATTGATTGTTATAATGCATTTTAAAAGAATTTCAAGGAAATATTTACCATTCCTAAACTATGTGCCAACCTTTGCAACAGAGTAGCAATGCTTATTACTATTTATCTTGTATAATATTTAAATAGAACCATGTATATAAAACACCCAGCTAGGACTGTCTTGCCTGGCCTCAGTGGGAGAGGAAGGACCTAGCCTGCAGAGACTTGAGGTGCCAGAGTTGGGGAAAGCCAGTGGGGCTTCCACTTGCTCAGAGGAGATGGGGAGAGGAGATGGGGGAAGGATTGTGGAAGGGGAACTATAAGTAGGATGTAAAGTGAGTAAGAAAAAAAATTAAATTAAATTAAATTAAAAACATAGAAAACCACTCAGCTATATTGCCTGCTTATGCAGATAAAATCCAAAATGTATGTGTAAAAGAGATATATACCATGAAGAGTGACAGCAAGAAAGCTTTGACACGTTGTGTTTGTGTGTGTATGAATGCAGGTGCACTCGCAGTGGCGTCTTGACATCTCCATTCTACACTAAAGGCTGGACTGACCTCAGTAGCCGCTCAGGAGTCTCTGCAGTACAATAGCCCAGCCAGCTTGTTATATGAACCCAGCCCCTATTTTCTCAGCTCCTTGAAGCACAGTAGTAGGGCTTGCCTGCATGTTCTCATCCCTTCCACATGGTGACACCTAAGCTGGAAGTCAGCTCTGAAAGAGTGAGGCCCCAGTGAGGAGGGCAGCTAAGGACAGAGTAGCAGATCTGTCTGATGAAGTCCTATACAATACCTACCAAGGGCTGGCTGGAGAAGGTGCTCATTGGCCTCTTGATAGTAGTAGAGGGGAAGAAGGATTAGGATTTTGGGGAACGTCCATCACGGTGTGAGATACACAGTCCTTTGGCACCAGTGAGCACCTCCAACTCTTCTCTATCGTCTTTGTGCCTGAGCCATGGCCCCAAGTTAGAGAACAGCCACAAAGTGGTGTGCATGTTTGGTATGAGCATGTATTTGTGTGTGTGTGTGTTTATATGAGTTTGAAAGAAGCTCACTTGGACAGACTCAGTAGATTCTCTTGATTTCTTCAAAAGCATTGATTCTGTTATTGAGTCATTTATTCAATGACTATTATTATCAATTGAATGCTTATTCAAATATCAAATAGTATAATATAGGGAGCTGGAGAGATGGCTCAGCACTTAAGAGCACTGGTTGCTCTTTCAGAGGTCCCGAGTTCAATTCCCAGTAAACATGGTGGCTCACAATTATCTCTAAAGGGCATCTGATGCCGTCTTCTGGTGTGTCTGAAGACAGCGACAATATACCCACATACATCAAATAAGTAAAACAAATCTTTAAAAAATATTTCTAAAAAAATAGTCTAATATAATATGAATATTACTCTTAATAATACTTATATGTATTCTATGGATCCAAAAATAAATATGACACACTACTGAAAGGGAGGATTAAGATATAGAAGAATGGACTTGACCAATTCATTAGTGAATCTTACTTTCTCTTGCTAAGTTTGCGTGCTTCAAGTTTATGCCCTTTTAAGAGAGGTAAGACTGACACGTCTCACATCTGTCCTGTTGTGGGCAATGGTCAAGATCAAGTGTCAACAATAACTTTTCTAAAGGTTTTTCCTTCGGATGCAGGTGACAGACCACGCAGATGGTAAACATGTCATTGCCCAATTCCATGAATGGCAGGCTGGGACTGGACTGATCCTTTCTCGCGCCAGGAAACTCCCCATTGCCACAATATTTACAACCCATGCCACACTGCTTGGGCGGTATCTCTGTGCAGCAAATATTGACTTCTACAACCAGCTTGACAAGGTAAGAACACCCACCAGCCCCCCTCAGACCCTCCCTTTCAGCTCACTGAAACCCAAAGATGAAAGATATTGATCTCTACCTTTGAGCTAACAACTACATGGCAGCGGTGCCCTTTCAGCTAATCAGGATTCATGGAGCAGCTTCCCCTGGGTGATGGAGGTGGAGGGAGCTTAAGTTTGCTCAGAGTGCAGTGAAGTGGAGAAGCTGAGAGGCTAGAATTCTGCTCCCTCTCTGGGGAAGCAGATCCAGAAGGGCATGACAGAACAGAGATGCTGTGTATGGCCCGACACAGGCTCCTGTGCTTTCCTGAATTTGAGGTCTGATGATTGGCAGTTAGATTACTGGGGTCTGTTACCTTGATCTCCTCTGTCGTTGATGTGAGCTATTTATTGGAGAGCACTGTGTGAGGGTGCCTCAACTTCTTTCTGTAGATCTGCAATGCATAGGTGACCTGTTTCCAGGGCCCCGTGAGCAGCTGACACTGGAAGTGGAGATAGACATCTGATGATGTATGTCTGCTCATTTTACAGACTGACCAGTTCTGTGACCCCCAATCATTCAGTTTTAAATCTTTCTTCAATTTTCCATTGGTTAGGTTAGCATAGCAAAAGTTTCTTTTATCTTATTAATTTTACTTATGTGTCTGTGTGGGTGTATGCGACATGTGTGCAAGTGCCCTTGGAGGCCAAAGGAGGGCACCAAGTCTAGAGCTGGAATTACAAGTTGCTGTGAATTGTCCTCAAGAGTCCTGGCAATTGAACTCAGGTCCTCTGCAAGAGCAGCACATTTCTTTAGCCATTGAGCCATCTCTCCAGTCCCACAGCATCTTTTACATTGTAAAGTTGGCAAGTTTATTGAAAGCACACACTTGACTGCCATAAATTTTAAGAGATGAATTTTTAATTAATATTTAATATTCATTCCATTTATCAAGTCAGTTTAGGGCTTAGAGGTTTGTTTTCACTATTAGGAAAATCAGGAAGCTGAAAATTTGAGTTTTTAAAAAGCTTTCCCAGCATTAAAAGTTCTGGAATCCTCTGAATCAGAACATGTGTGTCTGTAGGTGCACATTCATAAACAGGAATCAGTGGCCTGGGAAGCTTATGCTGCTGTCTCAAACACATTTGGAATGCTAGAGGAAGCTCCTGAAGCCTCTCACTGTGCAGACAGCGGAGTTAATGAGAACTGCCCTACAAAAAGGTCAGCCTGTGCTAAGATCTAGGCTTTGCATAAAGTCAACAGGGATTCAGAAAGCCAAGAGACCAAGGAGACCTGCAAACCACGCATGGCAACAGTCAGCTAGTGAGGGTAAAGCAGCTCTGTGTGATGAGCCCCGTGCAGGACAATGTGTCCTGAGAAGGTCAGGCTTGGATCCTACTGTGACAACAGAATCTGTCGCTCTGGACTAACAGTCAATAAAAAACTAATAATGTGCAATGAGTAGTTTTATTTAGGAACAGGCATACTACACGGATAGATTACAACAAACCCTTTCACTGACGGTAATAGCTGCATCATTATGCTTTAATGTTAGATACACATCTCAAGGATATTCAGACATATGATATATAGTTCAAGCTCATCATTCTTGTTTACTATTCTGCTAGCCACTGTGGATAACAAGTAGTCAAAAATCAGGCTTTGAGTTAAATTCATAAGCATTTTTTTTATAGCAGAAGATCCTGTGCACTAGACATAGATTTAGGCAATATTTAAATATATCAAATTATGCTCCTCAAATAAGACATTTAATATAAATGTGACCTTGGGCAAGTTTCCTGGCTTCTGGAAGGTTCCGTTTCCCCTCCTGTAAAATGAAGACAGCGCGCTTGAGTGAGCTTTATGAGGATTAAACACAGTGATGAACAGCAGCGCTGGGCACTACTAAAGACATCACATGCAGTGGCTCTGCACACACATTGGTTTTATTTTCTCTCAGACACTGTCGGTGTCATGGAAAGCCTTGTAAGATGTGACACCGGTTGAGTAAAATGGAAGAAATCCAAGTATTTACAGGCTCACTAAGGACTTGGCTTCTGGGATTTGGTTTGTTGTTTGTTAGCTAAAAATATCCAGAATGCACTATGAAATCTCAAAAATATAGTAAAAAAATGATACGAAGCCAGGCATCGGTGGCACACTCCTTTAACCCCAGCACTAGGGAGGCAGAGGCATTCAATTCCCTCTGAGTTGGGGGCCAGCCTGGTCTACAGAGTGAGTGAGCTCCAGGGCAGCCAAGTCTACAGAGAAACCCTGTCTTGAAAAACAGACAAACAAGCAAACCAAAGCCAAAACCAAACCAAACCAAACCAAACCAAAAGGACAGAAGCCCATGATCTCATATTTATTATTTAACGTGAGCATATACTTTTTTGAAATTAACTTGGAAGGAGTATGTAATCAAGCAAAAAGAAATTACTAAACTTTTTCTCTCTCAGATGATTAAATAGGATAATAATTATCCAAACATTCAGGGTCAAGATTATTGTCAGCTTTGTTTTATTTTTTAATGTCTAATTTAATTTTGTGTATGTGTTTTGCCTACATGTGTGTCTGTGTACCATGTGTGTGTGTGGTGCCTTCTGAGGACATTAGTCTTCTGGAAATTGAATTACAGATGTTTGGAAGCTGCTATGTGGGTGCTAGGAATCAAACCTATGTGCTCTGCAAGAGCAGCCAGTGCTCTTAACTGCTGAGCCATTTTCCAGTCCCACTTTTGTTTTAGTAATCTTTTTTTTTTTTTAAATTTTATGCTTCACTGTTTATGGAAAAATGTAAAAATCCTTGGAAGTTAGAATTATCTTTATACTTATAAACCGTGGGATAAGAAAACATGTAACAGCCGGGCGGTGGTGGCGCACGCCTTTAATCCTAGCACTTGGGAGGCAGAGGCAGGCAGATTTATTAGTTCGAAGCCAGCCTGGTCTACAAAGTGAGCTCCAGGACAGCCAGAGCTATACAGAAAAACCTTGTCTCGAAAAAAACAAAAACAAAACCAAAACTCCCCCCCCCCAAAAAAAGAAAAGAAACCATGTAACAACTATCAAATTTTTATAGGTGATGCGATAGCCGTTTGTAAGACACGAAGTGGACAGTGCTTTTAAAAATTACTAATTTTATACTCTAGCAAATGGCTTAATATCCACGAGTCCTTTAGTGGAGTCTTTGCAACTTCAGTCAGCTCTGAGGAAAACTTTGGCTTTGGAAAGGGTCGTGTAAGGATCATGTGTTTGTCTTCAACAGTTCAACATAGACAAAGAGGCGGGCGAGAGGCAGATTTATCACCGCTACTGCATGGAGCGGGCTTCTGTGCACTGTGCGCATGTTTTCACCACGGTGTCAGAAATCACAGCCATCGAGGCGGAGCACATGCTGAAGAGGAAGCCAGGTAATGACGGAGGGTAGATTTGCTACTCTAACACTTGCAGCATCCTCACTTTCCTAGTTGTCACAATACCACTTGGGGGGTCTAGACGCAGTCTTCAAGAAATAAATAAGCTTTGTCAAATAAAACAAAAACAAGTGAAAAATAAGAGCCCAAGGACAGAACAGTGGCAGCATGATGGGCTGAGCTGTGTTCTTTTTCTTTCCCATTTCCCCCTTGGATTTGGGGTTGTCTTGGATTCTGTCTGCTGTGATGAACGCAGGAACCAAAGCAACTTGGTTCATCAAAGGGTTTGTTTCAGCTCAAAATCCCATCATCCAGTGAAGTTAGGGCAGGAACTCAAGGCAGGAACTGAAGCAGAGGTCATGGAGAAATGCTGCTTACTGGCTTGCTCCTCCTGGCGTGCACAGCCTGCTTTCTTATACCATCTGGACAGCCCGGGGTGGCCCCACCCACAGTGGGCTGGGCCTTCCCACGTCAATCATCGATCAAGAAAATGCCCCTCAGAGTTGCCTATAGACCTGTCTGTCTGACAGAGGGATTGACTCAACTGTTGTTCTCCCTTCCCAGATATGCTAGTAAACCCAGATATGCTGACAGAAGCCAACCAACGGAGACTCATTCTCATGCTCATTGGCTAACAATAATCTCATGTCTCTGTTGATCTCTGTCCAGTGCCCCTCTTTGAAATTTTCCTTTGGGCTCTCTCTCTCTCTCTCTCTCTCTCTCTCTCTCTCTCTCTCTCTCTCTCTCTCTCTTCTGCTCACTCTCTTGCTCTCTGTCACTCTCTCTCTTTCATTCTCTCTTACTCTCTCACTTGCTCTCTTGCTCTCTCTCTGTCTTAAAAAAGTAAACCACAGCTGCTACTTCACTTACCCACAAGCTGTTTATGTTTGCCCTCTCACACTAACTGAAAATTGCCAAACTACCAAATTCAAGGTATTTATTTATTTATTTATTTATTTATTACAACTCCTGATATTAAAGGTGACAGAGAGAGTGCATTCCTACTCAGGAAAGAGTTGCCACGGTTTTATTTTGCTTTTCCAGACGTAGTGACTCCGAATGGCTTGAACGTTAAGAAGTTTTCTGCAGTGCATGAATTTCAAAATCTCCACGCCATGTACAAGGCCAGAATACAGGATTTTGTTCGAGGTCATTTTTATGGGTATGCTTTCCTTTATTCAGAAATAAATGCACTGGGGCTAATGGAGGTGGCTCGGATGTAAAGAACACATGCTCCCTTTGCAGAGGGCTAGAGACAGGTCCTAAGCACCCACATCCAGTGACTCCTAACCACTTGTAAGTCTAGCATGAGGAGAGGGGTGATTCTGATGAACTCTTCTGACCTCCAAGGGCGTTTAGACACAGACAGACACACAGATGCACACACAGAAAGACACGCACAGACAGACATACAGACAGACACACACAGACACACACACACAGACACACACACACACAGACACACAGACACACACACACACACACACACACACACACACACACACACACTTCTTTTTCAAGATGTCTCCAAGCTTCATCACAAATGCTTCTCTTTTCCCCGGCCCCTTCCTGCGTGAACAGACTTGCTTCTGTCGGTCTTGGTGGTGGTGTTATATTTTATCAGAAGTTGCTTTGTTTGGTTTCAGCCATCTGGACTTTGATCTAGAGAAGACGTTATTCCTTTTCATTGCTGGGAGGTATGAGTTCTCAAACAAAGGAGCAGACATCTTCCTGGAATCCTTATCCAGGCTCAACTTCCTCCTGAGGGTAAGAGAGCTCTGAGCTGTGGCACAGAGTTCTAGGAAAGGTCTTTCTGCAGTGGGGTGTGAAGAACTAGCTTCCAAGAGGACGCTGGCTTTTGACATCTTAAGGTGATAACCTTGGGCAGGTGAAATGGATCAGCCAGTAAAGGTGCTTGCTACCAAGTCTGATTTCCATGCCAAGAACGTACAGGATGGAAAGGGAAAGCAGTCTTCCAGAAGCTGTCCCCTGAGCACAGCTCCCATGTAACAAAGCAAGGAAATAATGACCCTGCCCACTCAGTTTCCAAATCGGACTCATATGTCACTCACGGACATCTTTGTCTACACTTTAAAGTACTTGTCCTAATTTCACACTCTGCATGCTATATGTTAGAAAGTCATTTTAATCGTCTTTTTGCTTGATGGGAGTTTGTTGAAAGACAGATACAGCGAAGCCAAGCAAACCATGAGCTACGTATCACTTATTAGAAATCAAATATAAACCGTGGTGGCGCACACGTTTAATCCTAGCACTGGGGAAGCAGAGGTAGCTGCATCTCTGAGTTCGAGGGTAGCTGCATCTCTGAGTTCGAGGCCAGCCTAGTCTATGGAGTGAGTTTCCAGGACATCCAGGGCTACAGAGAGGAGCCCTATCGGAAAGGAAGGAAGGAAGGAAGGAAGGAAGGAAGGAAGGAAGGAAGGAAGAAGATGGGTGATGATACAGTATCATGCTGGCCACGTATGTGACTTCCCTTCCTCATGTTAAGCAGCCGAGTGTTTCAGCACTAGGCTTCAGTAGAACAGGACAGATCTTGCAAGTTCTGTTCCTCCCCACTCCCCAGCTGCACTAGTTCCCCAAGCTGACAGTTCTCTAACTGTTCATCTCTGATGTGGCCTACCGCCTGGAAACATGAGAAGGTTTACTCCCCAAAACCCACCACCTCTGCTCCGGAAGCTGGCCTTAAAAAGAGATGTCTAAAGAATTCAGCAGAGAAACACAGGCCTGGGAAGTCGGCTGCAGAGAATGGCTTCATGCCATAGTTATTGATTAAAGTGACTGGCTTATGCTCCAATCTTGTCACATGGAAGTATAGAATAAATGGCATGAGTGTGGCAGTGGAGACACTGCGAGTTGGGGACATGGCTCCGTGGTTGCATGCACATGCTTCTCTTCCTGAGCTGGGTTCCTAGCTCCCACGTGGAGCTCACACTCTCCGGTAACTCCAGTTCCATGGCACCAATGCCCTCTTCTGCTCTCCTCGAGTTCTGTGCTCATGTGCACACATTTAATTTAAAACAAACAAAACAGATCATGAGACAATCTAGGCTTTCCTGAATCCTATTATTATTGTCTCCATAGTGCTTTTGATATATAGATTTTTTTTTTCTCCTTTAGAAAAGATGTGCCTGGCACTGATGGTGCACGCACTTTTAATCCCAGTACTTGGGAGGCAGAGGCAGACAGATTTCTGAGTTCAAGGCCAGCCTGGTCTACAGAGTGAGTTCCAGGACAGCCAGGGCTATACAGAGAAACCCTGTCTTGAAAAACCAAACCAAACCAAATCAAACCAAACCAAACCAAACCAAACCAAACCAAACAAAACGAAGTTATACCAATTATCCTGAAAATTTTCCTAAAACTGTAGTATAAGAAAGTGATTAGTAATAATCCCATCTGCCAAAAGAGTAAACTGAAAAGGATTATTCTTGTATATTCTTTTTCATATTTCCTGGAATATAGACATAAAGCATGCTTTGTAAATAGACTCATAACTGTATCAAACATGCTTCATGTTTGGGGTTATTATTAATAAATCCACTCATACAGTTATTAAACATTCACTTTACTTGTAGATGTGAAGTAAACAAAACTCATTTTTATTAAGATAGAAAAGATAATTATAATACTCAGAGAAATTAAAATACTCAATATGTAATTTCTTTGATGGTGCGTATGTAGGCTGCCTCCTGCAGTAAATTTCATATCTTATGACTTTTATAGATTTCCTGAATGGACTGTCAAATCTTAGAAAGCAGAGAACACACAATTGATGGAAAGATGATCCAAACTCAGAACATAGTCTTATCATTTCCGATCGTAAGGCCATCCACGTGCTCACAGTTTTAACTGAGTTAGTTGATGTTTTTACTCGGAAGCTACTTGATGGATGTTGTTGCCCTGTGAGAAATGCTAGGCATTAGCATCTGTAGGAAAGAACAAGAAAGCATAGATTTCAGATGTTTAGAAATATACCAGTTTAAATATCATTTTTGTTCCTCACATGTCATGGGCACTCAGATAAAATGTCACACGTACCATACTCCCTTAACGTCAATAGAATGATGCAAACCACATCGATTGTGTATGATGATTATAAGGATAAGGTCAACTGTGTATTCAGAGGGCCCCAGCACAGTATCTGCTGCATCTAAAGCCTATGATTGCCCCTTAGCTTAAAGCCTAAAAGCCAAAATGCATCACATGGATCATCTAGACATGAGCAGAAACATGTTTTAAAAATATTTGTACCAATCAATATGAGTACATTGGAAAGAGTTAGGGAAAGTTGGATCAGAAATAAATTATCATTAAATTTTGAATCTGAACTTTTAAAGAAGGTATTTTAACGTTTTAAAAATCAGGTCCCATGTGTCATTTGTTTTGTTTTGTTTTGTTTTGTTTAGCACAGGAAAATACAATGATGTGAGTAGTCAATATTGTCTATTTTAAATGACCAAGGTGTGGAAATATTGGCTGCTGACAAATCCTGACTGGAAGTCAGTTTCAATTAAAACTGAAAAGTCTGGAGAAGACATGTACACTCATTCAGTGGTTCATGTGCCAGTGTACTCTCTCTCTCATGACACGTGAAAACAGTTTTCCAGGTTTAAGATCCACGTGCCCATGTTTTTTGATCTTTGGTAGATGACACTGCTGTGTTTTCTAACCCTTCTCAGATGCATAAGAGTAACGTCACCGTGGTAGTATTTTTCATCATGCCTGCCAAGACAAACAATTTCAATGTGGAAACCCTGAAGGGCCAAGCGGTGCGGAAACAGCTGTGGTAATCTCGCATTTGTCAGCCTCCTCAGGGCACACGTGAAGGGAGTTTCTCCTAAGCGTGTGACCTCTGAGCTGTGTCCTCAAACTACATTTCTTCCTTGCTAACAACAGCATAAATATGGTGTTGTTCTCCTGGTGCTGGCTGCTGCTGTGTTATACCTGTAATGTGGTCGAGAGCCACGTTACTAGGAAAATATCCTAACAACCAACCACAGAATGAGCAAGTGTCTATATGTGGGTTTTAAGGACGGGCTTGATATGTTTCAGAGAAAAATTGACGTGTCTTCCAAAGCAAGGAGATGAGTGTAATGACTCCCTCTACACTCAGCCCAGATCACACAGCAAGCAGTTCACTAACTTGCTCTGTCTACATCTCCATTCACTCACCCTTCCCACTCTCAACCATCCCCAGGTACCTCAAGCAAAAAAGAATTCCAGCTCTCTAGGCTGTCGAGTGTTTTGCCCAAGCCTTAGTCCTGGATTTTTTCCAAGCAAGCTAAATTGGCCAGTATAGAAATACTAGGAGAGACTATGTTTTAAAAGACTTACTTTAAGGAATGGTAATTAGACAACAGCACCCTCACAGCAGATGATGTCTTAGTTACCTTTCTGTGGCTGTGACAAAACACCATGACCAAGGCAACTTATAAAGGAAAAATGTAATTAAGCATTCACAGTAGGAGAGGGTTGGAGTCCATGGACTTCGTTGTTGGGGAGCATGGTAGCAGGCAGGCATGGTGCTGGAGCATTAGCTGATAGCTTACATCTTGATCCACAAGCATGAGTCAGAGAGAGCTTACTAGGAATTGCATGGATGTTTTGACACCTCAGAGCCCACCCCCAATGACTCACCTCCTGTAACAAGGTCACACCTCCTAATCCTTCCCAAATAGTTCCACCAACAGGGGACCAAGCATTCAAAATATAAGCCTGTGTGGGCCATTCTCATTCAAACACCCACAGATGAATATGAAACGTTATGATTGCATCTGAATTAGAAATCTTTTTCGTGTCAAACAGGGACACTGTGCATTGTATGAAGGAGAAGTTTGGGAAGAAACTCTATGATGGGCTATTAAGGTAAGTGCTTAACAGCCATTCTTAACCTATGGGGCTCGGACCTTGCCTAAGTTAGGGCTTTACTGCTATGAACAGACACCATGACCAATGCAAATCTTATAAAGGACAACATTGAATTAGGCTGGCTTACAGGTTCAGAAGGTCAGTCTATTATCATCAAGGCAGGAGCATGGCAGCATCCAGGCAGGCATGGTGCAGGAGGAGCTGAGAGTTCTACATCTTCATCTGAAGGCTGCTAGCAGAATATTGACTTCTAGGCAACCAGGATGAGGGTCTTAAAGCCCACAGCCACAGTGACATGCCTACTCCAACAGGCCACACCCTCTAAAAGTGCCACTCCCTGGGCTGAGCATATACAAACCCCATCACAGACCCTTAGGGAGTTGAGTGACCCTATCACAGGGGTTGCATATCAGATGTACTGAGTGTCAGATATTTACATTATGATTCATAACAGTAACAAAATTACACTTATGGGACAGTTATGGGATAGCAATGCAAAGAATTTATGGTTGGAGGAAAACATAGCATGAGGAACTATATTAAAGCATTAGAAATGTTGAGAACCACTGTGTGTAGAACAATGTGCACATCTACATTTAGGGCTTCACCATTCACAGGCCACAGTCTAGGCACTTTCATGCATTTTGTTCCAAACACGATGGAATTTGCAGCCTTTGAAGATGTCATGTCAGATGAACACTAGCATTGTATCTTTCATTTGACAATATTAGTAAACAGCTTCTGCATAGGAGACCATGTGTGCATGTGCACACAGAATCTTATTCAGTGGCGAACTCATTAATATATCGGTTTGAAACTGAGGGAGCTTTTGAGTTCAAATATATATTGATTTGATTTGATAAATGCATGATAAATATTTATATTAGTAAATGGCATATTACAATACATGAACTATATATATGTGATAATTAGAGATCACTTAACAAGTTCCAGCCATTTTTATTTTTAATACTGTTTTCATTACAGAGGAGAAATTCCCGACATGAATAATATTTTGGATCGAGATGACTTAACAATTATGAAAAGAGCCATTTTTTCAACTCAGGTAAGAAAAATTTTTAAGTACCCATGATCATTAAAATCGATCTAAGCAATATTGTCTTCATTCATGTAAAGAAATGTGCTAAATTGGCAAATTTCAAATCTGAGCATGAAAAAGATACTCTCTTTTCATTCTATTTGGTTGTGGTGCAGGACGTGTGGGAGTCAGAGGATACCCTGAAGGACCTATATTCTCTTTCACAGTGTGGATCCCAGAGATGGGATTTAAATTGTCAGGTTGGCTGCAAAAACCTTTAACTACTGAATCATTTTACCCACCCAGAAAAAAAAATCCACTAGAATGATTTTGTCTGTGCTTTTGTGAGTTGTGCTTTTATGAGGGATTCTTTTTAAAAATCTCATAAAGAGAACCCATTTATAGAATTTCTTTGAACCAAGGTACTCAGTTGAAAAACTATGCCTATTATAACAGAGAACTTGTGACAATTTCCAAAAACATAGAATCCACACCACAGTTGAGAAAATGCCAGCGCTTCTCAGCAGACGAGAATTGTTATTTTAAAGTGTAATGGAACATAGTAGGCGCACACGGGAGTCCTCTGTTAATAGTGTGGTTTGCTAGACAATTCCAGTGAGTCATGTTCATTTAGCATGAAGGTTCTAAAGTGCCTTCACATTATAGATAAATCCAGAAGTAACCATGATGCCTGAGCCTTTCATACAGTCGCTGCAAGGAAGGCAGCTTTCTGTTCATGGTCTGCAAAGAAAGTTCTGGAAGTCTTTCTCTTCCTCTGAAACACCCGAAGCTTGGTCATATTAACCAGCATCATCTCAAAGGCTGAGCACAGGCAGGATGCATGAAAGAAATCTCACAGCCTTTGGCAGAAGTGAGTCACACTTACTAATGCTCTTCACCACGGATGCTTTCTTCCCTCTGTTCCCTCAGAGACAGTCTTTGCCTCCTGTGACCACTCACAATATGATTGATGACTCCACGGATCCCATTCTCAGCACTATTAGACGAATCGGACTTTTCAACAATCGTGCAGACAGAGTCAAGGTAGAACCAATTGGTTTGCTATGCACTGCTTCAAAGTCGTACAGAATAGGCTCAGTTGGTAAAGTGTTTGCTTTGCAAGCATGAGAACCCGAGGCCACCCTCCAGCTCTGTGGTAAAAGCTTGGCCTAGTGGCATACACTTGTAATCCAGTGCAGTGCTCAGGGGAATCCAGGAGGTCCCCAGAGCCTACTAGCAAGCCAGCCCAGGTTAGTTGATGAGCTCCAGACTAAAGTGGGACCCTACCTCGAAAAAAGTAACAAAAAGAGCTCTTTAGAAACAACACCCAAGGTTGAGCTCTGCCTTCCACACACATGTACCCACAAATGCAGGGACATCAACACACACAGGCACGCACAAGAACATATAGCCCTATAGTCCACATACACACATCCAAACAAAAGAATCGCATAGCATGTACTTGGGAGGGGGTTATTACAAGATCTTCATTGTTTTAACATACTCCAGAAAAAAATATAAACACTTCTAAAGAAAAATGAATTCTGTTTGTTGTTTTAGGAATTAGAATACTCTTAGATATTGGGTAACATTCATTTTAATTGTACAATGTTATCAGTAGACACAAAAAAATTACCTGAATTTTAATGACCAAAATATAATCTAAAACTTACTCTAGGAAGGAACTCTGCTATGCATTATATCTTAAAATGCTCTTTTTGTTTTCTTTTATGCTTTTTATTTTAAAATTATATCTATTCATTTAATTTATTTTGTGTGTGAGGTAGGGGATGAAATGTGCATTCATGAAGAGGTCAGAGGACAATTTGTGAGAGCCAGTTCTCTATTGCCACCTTTGGATGTGGGAGATCAAACTCACATTGTCAAGCTTAGTAAGAAGTACCTGTACCTGATGAGCCATCTTGTTGGCCCTGCGGTGTGTTCACTACAACAATTTATATTCATATGGAGTGATGCTTTATTATTATTTTATGTGTGTGGGTGTTCGCCTGCACATATGTGTGTGCACCACATGTATGCCTGGGACCCAAGGAGGCCATAGGAAGGCACCAGATAGTCTAAAACTGGAACTACAGATAGTTGTGAGCTGCCATGTGAGTGCTGGGACTTGAACCCAGTTCTTCTGGTAGATTAATTAGTGCTCCTGATGCACCTCTCCATTCCCCCTGCCTGGTTCAGGCTCTGTAAGCTTCTGCAGCTAGCACTTTATGCACCCCTCTGTCTTCCAAGTCCCGTCCGTGCGTCCACTTCAGTAGGCTTTAATTCCAGAGCCACTTTCCACTCTCCATTTGCTGGAGGCCCCACCCAGGCACTATCTCCTCTCTGTAACACCCTCACTGGTACAGTCCACTTGCTGCAACTGACAGGTCTTAGCTGGTACATTGCTATCCTGACAGGTCTTAGCTGGTACATTGCTATCCTGACAGGTCTTAGCTGGTACATTGCTATCCCTTCAGATTTATCCTTTTTATTAGGATCATCTGGGCATCATTCTAAGTGTAGACAACTGAACGATGATGTGTACTGATCATGCAGAGTAGCTTTCCTAAACATGCTTTGTGTTCTGCATATTCTCCACTTCAGAAGAGTTGGTAACTCCTGATAACTTTCTTTTCCAGGCTATCATATAGCTCTGATGTTCTACATCATACGTAGGGACTCAGGCTTTGACATCCTGGTTCATGAACAGCAGCACACTGCTGCACACAGGCCTTCATGCACATGTGGCATGTTTCTTTGAGTTGCATGTGACTTTTTGGGCGGAGTCATGAATACCGTCTTTACAGGACATTCCAGTTGTTGCGCAGACCAAAAAGCCTTGAGGAATCAAAGGAAAGTGTGGTGGGAGGCAATTGCCTCTAGCTGAGAGGGGATGGCATAGTTTAATTTGGATATGAGTGTTCCAAACTCTCCCTCCCCTGAGCCTTGTTTCCTTCAGCTAACTCATGCATGGGTCACAGGTGACCCATCCCCATTCCTGGTCAAGTTGGGAGCAAACTGAAAAATAAGACAGAGGTCAGCAGATGGGAAACCAAATACAACTGTCATTGGGGAATAAGGCTGGAGAGTGCTTGGGGTCTAGTTTAATGTGAAAGCAGAAGACATGTGTGTTACCCCAACCCTGCGATCCAAGCTGTGGAGCTGAGGGCAATGATAGGTGTGCAGAGCCGAGTCTGAGCGACAGAGGGGAGGGAGGAAGAAAGCAGGGTCCACGTTTACATTTTACCTTTCCCTCTATCCCTGAATGGACAACACAGGACTCTCTAGTACTGAACTAAGCAAAGCGCTGACAAATTTTCTGCTTTATTTTCTACATCATAATTTTCTTTTTTAGGTGATTTTACACCCAGAATTCCTGTCCTCTACCAGCCCCCTACTGCCCATGGATTATGAAGAGTTTGTCCGAGGCTGTCACCTTGGGGTGTTTCCTTCATACTATGAACCCTGGGGTTACACACCAGGTATGTGATGTGTGTAGAATATGGGTGAATTCTGATTTGGTTGCATGCCATTTTCAAATGTGTGTAGGTGATGTTAAAATTGATCAGAAATTTCTATGACGGCTTTGTTCTCAGTTTGTTTAAAAATGATTTGGCTTGGATCCATTTCAGGGGTCAATTCAATGATTTGCAGATTCAAACCTAAGAATCGGGACACCACCCAGGTGAATCCAGCACAGAGGGGTTTGCTGCCTTCTAAGTAGGTTTCCAGCCCAGCGCCTCACTGTGCTCCGAAAAGGAACCTGGTGTTTTATGAGGATTGTATACTATTTGGTTATCTCTACAGATCTCATTAATGTGAAGTAAGAACCAAATATATAGAGCTAGTATAAAAATAGAAAGCCTTACCATATGGTTTTCTACAAGCTATTTCAGCAGAATGTATTTTAAACATTTAAATCAATTTTGTAAAACAAAAGCCAGCCCTGAAAAACCCCTCTACATCTTCGCCTTTCAAAAGACAGGTAGTTTAAGAGAGCACATACCTGGTGTTGGGTAAGGTATTGTAGCCAATGCCATCCTAAACTCAGAAACTCTGCCATCTGTATTTTTTTTTTCAGATCAATAGTCAATTCTCCATGTACTCTTTGTCGTTTTCTCTTCTGGCCCTTCAGTGGTGTGCTTACTATTTATTAGCATCAAGAGTGATGGGGTTGCATTTGTACTGCAGCATCTCATCAAAAGAGAAGCATGGCTTAGATCCACAGCTCAGTGGTAGAACATGTACTAATAATATACAAGGCCCTCTCTCCAATTTCCAGTATCATGAAATAAACAATAAATTAAAAAATATATACATTTTGCCTGTATTCAGAGGGAAATAACAAGGTAATTTCTTTCTTGTGTCATATTAGTAATAAGAGATACACTTCCTGATTTAGGTACAATTGCACTTATTTTAAAACAAAATGCTAAAACATATTATTAACTACAGCTCAAGGGACAGCAGAGGCCAGGTGAAAGGTAAATTATTATTAAGAGAAGAACTTTCACAATGCCTATACATTTAAATTTTTCATGTGTATAGTTGTTTTGTCTGCATGTATGCATGTGTATATATGTACATGTACGTATGTACGTATGTATGTATGTATGTATGTGTGTCTGCATGTATGTATGTGCTCACAGTACATGCATGAAATACCATTAGGTATCAGAAAAGGATGTCAAGCCTTCTGAAACTGGGGCTACAGATGGTTGTGAGCCACCATGTGCTCACAGTACATGCATGAAATACCATTAGGTATCAGAAAAGGATGTCAAGCCTTCTGAAACTGGGGCTACAGATGGTTGTGAGCCACCATGTGGATGCTGAGAACTACACTCAGGTCCTCTGAAAGATCAGCTTGGGCTCTTAACCCCACCCCCAAGGCTCTTAACCCCACCCCCAAGGCTCTTAACCCTACCCCCAAGGCTCTTAACCCCACCCCCAAGGCCTATACTTTTATTCTGGAAGGTAAGTACAGAATCTAAAATTCTCTAAGGAGAGAATACCGTACCCCTCAGAGCATGAGCAACAGGAAGAGTCTCTGGGGTCACTTTCTCCTCTGCTGTTTCAGCTCCATTAGATTACAGCACAAGGACCCTAGAGTACTGGAATAAGCAAACTGTAGAGAATTTGCTTTTGCACTTTTCCGTCTCCTTCCTTTATTAGCATCTTCTCTTTTAGGTTACTTTGCACCCAGAATTTCTGCCTTCCATGTGGGTGATCTGTCAGCAGTAGAAAATTATCAAAACTTTAACAGAGTGACTATGACTAGCTCTTGAAATTTAACATAAAGATGCATTGACCTAGTTTTTCTTTCTCCCCTGAAGTTCTAAAATTTGGTGCTACTTCTACATTTTTTTTTCTTTTTCTTTTTTCTTCTCTCATACAATAATCGTGGCCTATGCTCCCCTTCCCTCCACTAATTCCAGTTCTACCCATCTCTGCTTTCCATTTCCCTTACAAAAAAAAAAAAAAAAAAGTCCTCCTAAGGATATCAACCAAGCATGGCATAACAAGATATAACAAGCAAGATACAAGAAGACTGGGCGCAAACCCTCCTATCAAGGCTGGACATGGCAAGTCAGTAGAAGGAAAAGGGTCCCAGGACTGAGCAAAGGAGTCAGAGGCAGCCCCCACTCCCACTGTTAAAAATCGCACAAAAACTCCTAGATAAACAACCAAAACATACATGCAGAGGACCTAGGTTAAACTCATACAGGCTCTGGGATTGCCACTTCAGTCTCTATGAGCTCCTAGGAGCCCTGCTTAGTTGATTCTGTGGATTGTGTTCTCCTTGTGTCCTCAACCTCTCTGGTTCCTACAGTCTTTCCTCCCCCCTCTTCTTCGGGGTTCCCTGAGTTCTGCTTAATGTGTGTGGGGGAGGGGGGCTAGGGGGGGTCTCTGCATCTGTTCCAATAAGCTGTTGGAGGAAGCCTCTATGATGACAACTGGGCTAGACAACAATTCTGTGAGTATAGCAGAATATCATTAGGAATTATTTCATTGACTTACTTTATTTTTGTTATTTATTATTATTTTTTGGAAGATAATTTTGTAATTATATTTGTGAACAGAAAACTTAGTATACATTTAACCCAATTTAGTGGCTAGTTCTTTAGCCTTTGCCTCTTCCAGCTTGGCAATGAAAGCCACAGACTTAGGACCCAGGACGTTGCCTCCCCAGTGGCGGCAGATCTCGTCATATCTATCATTTTAATTGGTCCTAATAGTTTCCACCAGCTTAGCCAGAGCACCCTGGTCTTCCGAGTTAACCTGTGTGAAGGCAACAGTGGTGCAGGTCTTCCTGTGGACTAGGCACCCCAGCCTAGCCTTTCCCTTGATGATGCAGTAGGGCACCCCCATCTTTCGACACAGGACAGGCAGGAAAACCACCAGCTCAACATCATGGGCAGTCACCACTAGCTGAGCCTTCTTGTTCTCCACCAACGTGGTGACTGTTTTTACTCCTGCTTGAAGGACGGGTGGTCTCTTAGTTGGGACATCCCTTTGCCAGCAGCTTTCTTCTCAGCACGGGCCAGTAGCCTTTGCTCCTCCTCTTGCTTTGTCTCTGGCCTGTACTTGTGGGCAAGCTTAAGCAGCTGAGTAGCTGTTTGTCTGTCCAGGGCCTAGGTTAATGGCAGGAAGTACTCGGAGCCACTTATAGAGGATGGCTCTTTGCCGCTGCAGCCTGATGTTACAGGGCCATTTGACCAAGCATGGATGTCCTGCCCAATGCCAAAGTTCTTGGGCCTTTTCTCAAACAAGGGATTGGTCACGTTTTTTGGCCTCCTGTTTCTTGACGACGATGGGGGCCTGAGGCCACCTTCTTCCACTTGGCCTTCTTCCTTTGGGTATCTTGCTCGACTGGTGGAGAGAATTGCTTATTTATTATTAGACAGTTGTGTTTGGTTTTTCCCTAAGCCTCTAACTCCCTGACTCTAGCCATCTAGGCAGTGTCATGCATGGGTTCCCTCTCATGGAGTAGACCTGTTACTGACTGCTTACTCCCACAAACTCTGAGTCACCACTGTGCCAGCACATCTTGCAGGCAAGACAGCTCGTGGATTAGAAGTTTCGTGTCTGTGTTGCTGTCCTAATCCCACCACTGCATGCCTACCGGCTTGCAAATTTCATGATGTCTTTTTTTTAAAGAGCTGAATAATATCCCATTGTGTAAATGTACTAAATTTTCTTCATCCATTCTTTGGTTGAGGGGCATCTAGGTTATTTCCAATTTCTGGCTATTATGAATAAGGCTATGTTAAGCAAGTGTCCTTGTGGTGGGATAAAACATTTTTAGGGTATATGCCTGAGAGTGGTGTATCTGGGTCTAGAGGTAGATCAATACCCAATTTTCCAAAGAACAACCATATTGATCTCTATAGTGCCTGTGCAAGTTTTCACTCCTATCTGAAATGGAGGGATGTTCCTGCTTCACATCCTTGCCAGCAGGAGCTGTCACTTGTGATTTTGATTTTAGCTATTCTGACAGGTGTAAGATGGAATCTCAAAGCAGTTTTGATTTGCACTTTCCTGATGACTAAGGATGTTGAACATTTCTTTAAGTGTTTCTCAGGCATTTGAGATTCCTCTGCTGAGAATTCTCTGTTTAGATCTGTAACCCTATTTTTAATTGGATTATTTGGTTTGCTGATGTCTGCTTTCTTGAATTCTTTGTATAGTTTGGATATTAGCCATTTATCAGGTGTGGAAAGGTGAAAATCTTTTCCCATTTTGTCCTATTGACAATATCCTTTGCCTTGTAGAAGACTTTTCAGTTTTATTAGTTCCCATTTATTAATTGTTGATGTTAGTGCCTGTGCTATAGATGTTCTGTTCACAAAGTCATCTCCTTTGCAAATGTGTTTGAGACTATTCATACTTTCTTTTTTTAATTAGATATTTTCTTTATTTACATTTCAAATGATATCTCCTTCCCATTTTCCTCTCTGGGGGAAAAAAAAAACTCTGTTTCCTCCCCTCTCCTGCTTCCTGGCCCTGGCATTCCCCTACACTGGGGCATAGAACCTTTACAGGACCACAGACCTCTCCTCCCATTGATGACTGACTAGGCCATCCTCTGCTACATATGAAGCTGGAGCCATTAGTCTCACCATGAGTACTCTTTGGTTGGTGGTTTAGTCCCTGGGAGCTCTGAGGATATTAGTTAGTTCATATTGTTCTTCCTCCTAAGGGGCTGCAAACCCTTCAACTCCTTGGGTGCTTTCTTTAGCTCCTTCAGTGGGGACCCAGTGCTCAATCCAATGGATGGCTGTGAGCCTCTACTTCTGTATTAGTCGGACTCTGTCAGAGCCTCTCAGGAGACAGCTATATCAGGCTCCTGTCAGCCAGCACTTGCTGGTATCCACAATAGTGTCTGGATTTGGTAATTGAATATGGGAAGGATTGCCAGTGGAACAGTCTCTGGACTGTCCTTCCTTCAGTCTCTGCTCAATAGTTTGTCTCTGCAACTCCTTCCATAGGTATTTTGTTCCCCCTTCTAAGATGAATAAAAGTATCCACACTTTGGCCTTCCTTCTTCTTGAGTTTTTTGTGGTTTGTGGATTGTATTTTGAGTATTCCAAACTTGTGGGCTAATATCCACTTATCAGAGAATGCATATCATGTGTGTTCTTTTGTGATTGGGTTACTTTACTCAGGATGATATTCTCCAGATCCATCCATTTGCCTAAGAATTTCATAAATTTATTGTTTTTGATAGCTGAGTAGCACTCCATTGTGTAAGTGAACCACATTTTCTGTATCCATTCCTCTGTTGAGGGACATCTGGGTTGTTTCCAGTTTCTGGCTATTATAAATAAGGCTGCTATGAACATAGTGGAGCATGTGTCCTTATTGCATGTTGGAGCATTTTCTGGGTATATGCCCAGGAGTGGTATAGCTGGTTGCTCTTTCTTTTCTATTAGGTTCGGTGTGTCTGGTTTTATGTGAAATCTTTGGTCCATTTGGAATTAAGTTTTATGCAGAGTGATGAGTATGAATCTATTTGCATTCTTCTACATCCTGATATCCAGTGAGACCAGCATCATTTGTTGAAGATGTCTTTTTTTTTTCCCATTGTGTACTTATGGCTTCTTTATCAAAACTCAGGTGTCCATAAATGTGTAGATTTACATCTGGGACTTCAACACAATTCCACTGACCAATGTGTTTGTTTTTATGCCAATATTATATGGTTTTTATTACTACAGGTTTGTAGGACAGCTGGAAATCAGGAATGGTAATGTTTCTGGAAGTTCTTCTATTGTTCAAGATTCTTTTAGCTATCCTTTATTTTTGTTTTTTAAAATAATTATTTATTTATTTTATGTATATGAGTACACTGTAGTTGTCTTCAGACACATCAGAAGAGGGCATCAGATCCCATTACATATGGCTGTGAGCCACCATGTAGTTGCTGAAAATTGAACTCAGGACCTCTGGAAGAGCAGTCAGTGCTCTTAACAGCTGAGCCAACCCTCTATCCCTTAGCTATCCTTTGTTTTGTTTTGTTTTTCCATTATGAATACAAGTATTGTCTTTCATAGGTTGTATAGAATGATGTTGGAATTTTGATGAGGATTGTGTTCAGTTGATAGATTGCTTTTGGTAGAATGGGCATTTTTTTCTGTTAATCCTACCAATCCATGAGCATTGTAAATCTTTCCATCTTCTGTTATCTTCTTCAATTTCTTTCTTCAAAGACTTGAAGTTTTTGTCATGCAAGTCTTTCCCTTGCTTGGTTAGGGTCCCTCCATGATATCTTATATTGTTTGTCATTATTGTTATGGTTGTTGTTTCCCTGACTCTTATCCTCAGTACGTTTTTCATTTGTATATAGGGGGCTACTGGCTACTTGAGTTCATCTTTTATCTAGGCCCTTTGCTGAAGGTGCTTATCAGTTGTAGGAGTTCCCTGATAAAATTTTTGGGGTTGCTTATGTATACTATCATATCTGCAAATTGTGATAATTTCACTTCTTCCTTTCCAATTTATATCCCCTTGATCTCCTTCATTTGTCTCATTGCTCTAGCTAGAGCTTCAAGCACTATATTGAATAGATATGGAGAAAATGGACAGCCTTGTCTTTTTCCTGATTGCTTTGAGTTCCCCTCCATTAAATTTGATTGTTGGCTACAGGCTTGCTGGTAATTGCCCTTATTATGTTTAGCTATGTCCGATGCATCCATAATGTCTCTAAGACTTTTATCACAAAAGGGTATTGGATTTTGTCAATGACTTTTATTTTATTTTATTTTTGGCTTAATCTAAGGAGATAGTTATGTGATCCTCTTTCTTTCAGCTTGTTGATGTGGTATATGACAGTGGCAAGATTTTTGTATGGTAAACCATCTCTGCATCTCTGGAATGAAACCTACTTGATCATGGTGGATGCTGTTTTTGACATGTTCTTGAATTTGGTTTGCGAGTATTTTATTGAATATTTTCTGCATCAATATTTATAAGAGAAATTAGTGTGAAGTTCTATTTCTTTATTGAATCTTTGTGTGGTTTGAGTATCAGGGTGACTATGGCCCAGTAAAATGAATTTGGCAATGTTCCTTCTATTTTGTGGAATAATTTGAGAAGTATTGGCATTAACTCTTCTTTGAACATCCAGTAGAAGTCTATATTAAACTGTCTGCTTTTTTTTTTTTTTTTTTTTTTTTTTGCTTGGGAGACTTTTCATGACTGCTGTATTTTCTAGGAGTTATGGATCTTTTTAACTTATTTATATGAACTTGATTTAACTTTGGTAAGTGGTATCTACTTCAAAAATTAGTAATTTTGCTTAGATTTCCTATTTTGGGGAGCACAGACTTTTGAAGTGTGACCTAACGATTCGGCATCTGTTGCTCGCCCACCCCCTTTTCATCTTGGCTTTGTTAATGTGGATATTTTCTCTCTCTCACTTAATTAGTTTGGATGAAGGTTTGTCTATTCTGTTGATTTTCTCAAAGGACCAACTCTTGGCTTTAGTTCTCTCTGTATTGTTCTCTTTGTTTCTGTTTTATTGCCTCTATCTATTATTAGCTCTCAGTTTGATTATTTTTTGCCATCTACTCCTCTTGTTTCTTCTTGTCCTAGAGCTTTCAGCCGTGTTCTTAAGTTGTTAGTATGAGGTCTCTTCAATGTTTTCATGTCTGTGCTATGAACTTTCCCTTAACACCATTTTCATCGTGTCCTATAAGTATAGATATGTTGTTCATTTATTTTCATTGAAGTATAAAAAGTCTTTATTCTCTTTCTTAATTTTGTCCTGGCCTAGTTATCATTCAGTAGAGAGCTGTTCAGTTTTCATGAGTTTGTAGGCTTTCTGTTTTTCTTGAAATCTAACTTTAATCTGTGGTGTTCTAATAGGATGCAAGGGGTTATTACACAGTTTTCTTGTATCTGTTTAGACTTGCTTTGTAACCAAGTACAATGTCAATTTTGGAGAAAGTCCTGTGAGGTGTTGAGAAGAAGTTATATTCTTTTGTGTTTGGGTGAAATGTTCTGTAGCTATCTATTAGGTCCATTTGGTTTACAATATCTATCAGCTCCAGTATTACTCTGTTTAGTTTTTGTCTGGTGAATTGTCCTTTGGTGAGAGTTTGGTATTGAAGTCTCTACTATCAAGGTGTGAGTGTTAATGTGTGATTTAAGCTGTAGTAATGTTTCTTTTCAAACATAGGTGGCTGTCTTAGTAAGGGTTTCTATTCCTGCGCAAACATCATGACCAAGAAGCAAGTAGGGAGGAAAGGGTTTATTGAGCTTACTTCCACATGGCTGTTGATCACCGGAGGAAGTCAGGACTAGAACTCAAGCAGGTCAGGAAGCAGAAGCTGATGCAGAAGCCATAGAGAGATGTTCTTTATTAGCTTGCTTCTCCTGGCTTGCTCAGCCTGCTCTCTTATAGAATCCAAGATTTCCAGCCCAAGGATGGCACCACTCACAAAGGGCTCTACCCACTTGATCACTGATTGAGAAAATGCCCCACAGCTGGGTATCATGGAGGCACTTCCCCAACTGAAGCTCCCTTTTCTGTGATAACTCCAGCCTGTGTCAAGTTGACACACAAAACTAGCCAGTACAGTGGCCTTGCATTCAGAGTGTAGATATTAAGAATTGAAATGTCATCTTTGTGAATCTTCCTTATGAAGTATCCTTTTCCATCTCTTCTGATTAACTTTGGTTTGAAGTCTGTTTTGTTTGATATTAGAATGGCTACACCAAGCTTCCTTCTTAGGTTCGTTTACTTGGAAGATCTCTTTCTAACCCTTTACTCTGAGGTCTATCTTTGTTGTTGAAATGTATTTCTATTAAGTAGAACAATGATGGGTCCTATTTTCATATCCAATCTGTTAATCTGTTTCTTTTTTATTGGGGAATTGTGTCCATTGATGTTGAGAGATATCAGTGATCAGTGGTTAATTCCTGTTATTTTGTGGTTGTTGTTCTTGGTAGTGTGTGTGTATGTGTGTGTGTGTTTCCCTCCTTTTGGTTTGGTCAATGTGATATTATTTGTTTTCTTTTATTTTTCATAGGTGCATTTAACCTTCTTGGGTTGGAGTTTTCTTTGTAGTGTCTTCTGTAGGGCTGGATTTGTAGACAGATACTGTTTATATTTAACTGTATCGTGGAATTTACTGTTTTCTCCATCTATAGTTGTTGAACATTTTGCTGGGTATAATAGTCTGGGCTGGCATCTGTGGTCTTAGAGTCTGTAGCACATCTGCCCAAGCCCTTCTGGCTTTTAGAGTCTCCACTGAGAAGTCAGGTGTACTTCAAATAGGTCTAAGTTACTTGGTCCTTTTCCTTTGCATCTTTTAATATTCTTTCTTTGTTCTATATGTTTTATGTTTTGATTATTATGCATCAACTGGACTTTCTTCTCTGGTTCAATCTATGTGGTGTTCTGTAAGCTTCTTGTACCTTTATAAGCATCTCCTTCTTCAGGTTAAGAAAATTTTCTGCTATGGTTTTGTTGAAAACATTTTCTGAGCTTTGAGCTGGGAATCTTCTTTTTCTTTTCCTATTATTTGTAGGTTTGGTCTTTTCATAGTGTCCCAGATTTCCTGGATGTTTCAGGTCAGGAAATTTTTAGATGTAACTTTTTTTGACTTATGTATCTATTTCTTGTACCTTCAATACCTGAGATTCTCTCTTCCATGTCTTTTATTCTGTTAGCAATACTTGCATTTGCAGTTCCTGTTCATGTCCTTAGAGTTTTCATTTTGAGAATTCCCTCAGTTTGTGTTTTCTTTATTGCTTTTATTTCTATTTTCATGTCTTAAACTGTTTTATTTATTTATTTCAACTGTGTTTTTTCTTGGCTTTCTTTAAGGAAAGAATTTACTTGTTTTCTATAATTTTTCATTTGTCTTTCCCTTGATTTCTTTAAGGCTTTATTCCTTTCTTCTTTAAGGACCTCCTCTGTCATCTTCATAAAGTTGGTTTTAAGTTTTTTTTTCTCTTGTGTTTCCTTCAGAGTTTTCTGCAATACTACAGCTGGGCTCTGTAGCTTACACAGTGTACTGGCTGTTTTTGATTATGTACATCTGAATTTAGTGTGATTATAGGTCTAGGTGTCAATTTCAAGGTTTGTTTTTGTTGGAAGGATATTTTTTCCTTGGACTGTTTCCTCCCTTGTCTTCTGGCCTATGGGGCCTGTGGTTGAGCAGAGGTTTCCACCCAAGTTGGGGGCTGGACTTCTGGTGGCTACTGTAATCTCTTGTAAAGCAAGGAGTGTCTGCCCCAGTTGAGGACTAGAGTTGTGGAGACCTGCATGGCCTTTGATCCAGTAGGCAGTCTCTACTTGAATTGGAATCTGGGGTTTTTGTGGCTATTGTGGCCTCTGCTCCAGCAGGGAGTCTCTGCTGAAGTTGGGTCCTGGTCTTCTGTCACGCATGGCATGTATTTGGGCAGGGGGTATCTGCTGGCATTGGGGGCTAAGGCATAGCAATGATTGGGAATGGGGAAGCATTAGCTCTGATAGAAGCAAGAAAGAAGGTTATTTACCTTCTAAGTTTTCTAAACTGATACTTGAAGAAAAACAATCTTTTGGGTGGTATAATTTAGCCCTCTCATATTATATAATCTCTAATTTATTTTTATAATAGTATCAAATAGTGCTGTTCTAACTGTAGAAAACATTCATTAAAGCCAACTATGATGGTTAATTTTTTTGTCAACTTGACACAAGCTAGTTATTTGGAAAAAGGGAACATTGTTTGAGAAAATACCTCTATCAGATTGGCCTGTAAGCTGTGTCTGTGCAAAATTTTCTTGAATAATGACTGATATGGAAGGATCTAGCCCAATGTAGGTGGTGCCGGTCCTGAGCAGCTAGGCCCGGATTGTATATTAGAACAGCCATGGGTAGCAAACCAGTAAACAGTATTCCTCCGTGGCCTCTGCTGCAGTTCCTGGATTCAGGTGCCTCCTGGGTGTCGGACCTGATTCCCTTCAGGATGCACTGTGAGATACAAAGTGAAACATACCCTTTCCTCTCTAAGTTGCTTGTGGTCATGGTGTTTAGCACGGCAATGTATATTATAGCAGCTAAGACACCAGCACGGTGCTCTGAGAAAGGCCAAGAAACACTTTATTAAATTCATTCAGGGGGACATTCATCGAGCTTTCCTGGTTTCCTGGCTTTTTCAACAAAATGTATTAGTAAATTATTTAAGGAGAAAAAATAGTTTTTTTTTTAATCTCATGGCATTTTAGGCAAAGATGAATATATGGCTATATGAATTATTCCCAGGAAGAGTTCCAAAAATTTCAGTAGATTTCAAAGAAGCTGGTAATCCCTATGCACACTCCTTCTGGCACCTCCCTAAAGGTAAAAACCACTGCTGTCTAGCTGAAGTGATCCAGGAGAAAAGACTCACAGGCAGCGAAGAAAAGGCCATGATCTAAGCTGCACAACACAGGCACAACTGTTACACCCATCTCCTCTCAAGAACCAAAACTATTTTCCTAATCAAAGGAATATAGATCACTTGTTTAAAATGTAGACGCTGGTCTGGGAGATGGCTGAAGAGTTAAAAGGTTGGCCATGCATGCCTGAGGATCAGCATTCAGATTCCCAGCACCCACCAAATGCCTCGAGAGAAAGGCAATAAGCCTGCAATTCCAGCTGCAGAGGATAGGAATTCCCCCAGAGCAAGCTGGTCAGCTAAGCTAGCTGTATCAGCAAGCTCTGGGTTTGATGGAGAGACTTTGCCTGAATGGTTGAGGTTGAAGAATACTTAAAGAAATTTCCTTGATATTAGGTGTAGGTAATCTACACGAATGTGCACACACAGGTTCACACTTATACGAATGAACAAAGAAAATGTAGCTATCTTTGAAAGAAGGATATTTTTAGAGATAGCTGCATGTGCAGCTATTTTGCAGGAGACAGGTTTTGATCAAAAGGGAAGGGAAGCTGGGCAGTGGTGGCACACGCCTTTAATCCCAGCACTTGAGAGGCAGAGACAGGTGGATTTCTGAGTTCGAGGCCAGCCTGGTCTACAGAGTGAGTTCCACGACAGGCAGGGCTACACAGAGAAATCCTGTCTCGAAAAAAAAAAGGAAAAAAAAAAAGGAAAGGAAAAAAAAAAAAAAAGAAAAAAAGGTCGGGGAAGACTTGGACCATGAATTCCCTGTACCCTCAAGAGAGTAGCAGGTTGTGTGTGGAGGAGATTAAAGTAGCAGAGAATCTGTCTGTATCCAAACACATACTCACCCCATAAAATGGCAAAGCAGAGTCACAAGCTCAGAACAGAACAAAGCCAAACCAGAAAATAGCTAGTGGGGCTCAGACAGCAGAGAGCAGCAGGTCCCAGCAGGAGCTCTAGGACTGGATGTCTAGCTTCAAATCCCAGCTTTCCTGTGGAGTGTCCCCGATTCTGGGAAGTGGCCAAGTTGCAACCACTCCCCATGTTTCCATTTCCTCACCTGTCAGAGAGGGATGATGTCAGCCACACTTCACAGAGTGATTTAGAAGATTATCTGCGCCAAGGGTGTAATGAGGCCTGGTACCACGCCCTGCAAGGAGTAAAGATCACTACAGCCAGGCAGACAGGGCCTTTCTCCTCCGTGTGCATGTGAGGATTGGGAGTAGGTCTGAAGCTCACTCTTTGTCCATTCTCTGGCAGCTGAATGCACAGTGATGGGCATCCCCAGTGTGACTACAAACCTCTCCGGTTTCGGGTGTTTCATGCAGGAGCATGTGGCTGACCCTACTGCATACGGTGAGATTTTCCTTTCCATTGTACTTCAGGATCTTCATGGGGCATACCTCTAAAGCTGTCCTGAAACAAAACTAAAGCTTATATTTCTTGTTTAATTAAAAGTAGAATTAAGTAGCAATCTATTGAAAAGAATGCTCTTAATATTGAATATACTGCTCCCAAGAAGAATTACAAAAGGGCAGACCTTGAGCAAACTTTACCTTCAACTTATTTATGATAGTGATAGTTTTATTTTTTTAAGTCCTGGGAGCAATAATACAGTATTGGATTATGCATACTGGTTCATCTATAGCACCAGTTCTCAACCTGTGCATCCAAGAACTTTTACAGGGGTTGCATATCAGATATCCTGAGTATCAGATATTTATGTTATAAATCATAACAGTAGCAAAATTACAGTTATGAGGTAGCAACAAAAATAGTTGTATGGTTAGAGGTCCCTACAGTATAAGGAACTGTACCAAAGGGTCACAACGTGAGGAAGGTTGAGAACCACTGCATAAAACACTTTTATTCTTTTAAAGATCCGTGTATCGAGGCAGAAAAAAAAAAAATCATTTGTTTAAGACTGTAGAATTCTTGTTTTGTTGTGTATCTGTTCATGTTGCCTAGCAACAAGGAAGTTAGACCAGGATTAGTTCTCTGTTTGTGCCTTGGCTGTTGAGTCTGCAGGGGGCAGCTTTCTACTAGGTCAGAGGTTGTAAGTGGGGACGGAGGGTTGGGGAGAGGGGACCTGGCATTAGATTCCACTTGGCTTTTCCGGTTAATAACAATTAATAGAGAATTACTGAGCCAGAGGGCTTCGTATTTTTTAAAGGTATGATCTGCTCTGTTGGCAGAGAATCGCAGGTGGGTTTTAATAATTACATCATAGAAAATGGACAGGAGAGATGGCTCAATGGTTAAGAGTACTGGCTGCTCTTCCTGCCACGTGGATGCTGATTTCAATTTGCAGCATCCACGTGGCAGCTCCCTACTGTCTGTAACTCTAGTTCCAGGGGATGTGACACCTTTACGCAGACATAAAGGCAGGCAAAACACAAATGCATATGAAATAAAAATAAATAATAATTTAATAAATAACGTAGAAAACATATAACATTAGAAGAGGAAAAGATAAAGTGACGCGGTCTTTGTAGCTGATGGTGAGCTGGTCATGGTCTTTGGTGGCACTTGAGGCAATAAAGAACGGAGGAGCCGTGCGCTCCTTAGCTCCAGCTTGGACGTTGCTTTGATTTGTGTGTGCATTCTCCTCAGGTATTTACATCGTCGACAGACGCTTCCGCTCTCCAGATGACTCTTGCAACCAGCTGACTCAGTTTCTCTACGGGTTTTGTAAACAGTCACGCCGCCAAAGAATCATCCAGAGGAACCGCACTGAGAGGCTTTCCGACCTTCTGGACTGGCGATACCTGGGCAGAGTAAGCAAGTTCCTCAGAAGTGCAGAGGAGCGTGTGGAGATTACCCTGCAGGATGAAAATCGGCCTCTAGTCACAATACCTAAAATCAGCTCAGTCCCATAAACCGAAATCTCAGGGCTATAATTGCCAAGGGCCGGCCAGTCTGGGCCTCCCTCAACCCGGGGGGGGGGGGGGGAAGGGGGGGAACAGGATCCTAGTCAGGTAGACAAGGCGTTGGAGAAGAAATGACAAACAGACACAGCACAAGGGAGTGCCGATTCTGAATGTAATTTGTACAAAGTAGGCTTATATAGTATACAGCAAAACAGGGCAAACTACAGAAGTCACGTAGGCAGGAGACGGTCACATCAAGGTCAGTGAGAACAAGCTGCCAGGTGCAAGGCAGAGGAGCAGTGGTGTCCTTCTTCGGACTGGGTTGTCCTGGCAGCCCCAAGGTAAACTCTCAGGGTCTGTCTGAGGCAAGCACCTGAAGGTCGTATTTTAGCATTCCTTGGCTGTAACGTAAATAATCAATGAGGGAAGCCCTATAACTTCTCTCTAGTCAGTAAAGCAATCCTGCCTTGTGTGGTACTGCTCTGATGATTAGTGCCTAACTGCTCTCTCTAACTTTATGGGACTGCTCTGACGATTTGTCCCTAGCTGCTATCTCTAACTTTTGGGACACCCAGCTCCTTTGTAGAAATTCCAAGCTAACTACAGCTAGGAAATCAATTAGGATTTTTGAAACACTGTGGAGGCCAGGAAATAATGTTCAATCTCAGTGTTGAAAAATATTTCTTAGGGCACCTTTAAGCCTGAATAAAGAAATCATGCAGATCTCTCCACAGACTTAGCAGAGATCAATCTGGAACACATCTAAGATAGGAGATGCAAACAACTGACTGAAATACCCAGGAGGCACAAAACTCCCTTTGGAGTCATAATGCCTCTTGTCCATGATCAGGTTTTAACCCTGATACTGTAGACCTACTGGGGTAGACGAGTGAGTGCAGCATATAATCCTGTACTTTTTAACTGAATGTGTCTTCTCGAAATTTCTCAAGCCCAACTCTTCGTGGGTTTAGATATCCATGATATCAAGTCCATCAGGAGGTAGCATGAACCTGGCCTGTGCTTAGCTTGATGCATAACAGGTGTTCAGAAATGTGGAGTTAAAAAGAAAGGTCAAGAACAAATACCTTGCTTATTTTTCCCAGATAATCGTATTCTTCAACAATGCAGAGTGGGAAGGACACCATTTGTGAATGCAAGTATAAACAATGTCTCTTTACACCTGTGCAACTGGTGTGCAAACACTCAGGTGTCCACGTAGCTTAAAATTGAGTGATTTAATACTAAGGGAAGTACCTTAGCTTTCTTATTGTGTGCTTTTCACATAGTATTGGATTCTCCTGGTCAAAAAATAGGTGCAGCCACCTGCTGAGTATCTACACCCAATAATGCTGCTGCTTGTCATGACCTAAGTGGTTAACGTCACTACCTCATTTGATCAGAGAACAGGAGAGCCAGGACCTCAGAGGTTCTGTTCTTTACCTAAGCCTGGGCAGGGTTAGTGTCCAGTATCTAGGTATTTAAAAATGAGGGCAATTTACAGTCATGTTTGTATTAAATCCAGAGCTCAGCTTGGCCAACACAGCTGGTCTCCCTCAATGTTCTGCAGTATTTCTGGGCATGTATATTGACAGCTAATGAAATTATAGATGGTCATTTTCTTCATTTATTTTCAAACTTGGGAAACATAGATTCCCCAGCTCACATATATAGCTAGCTATTGGTCAATGCAATGTCTGACAGGGTAAAATATTACATCATAATCCACAATAAGTTTTACATATCAGTTAATATTGAGATAGGTATTTCAGGCTTAGGAACATAGAACTTTATATCATAACTTGGATATTGACATATCTAATGTGATTTTGATGTATAAACTGGCTTTCTCTTGACAGTATTACCAGCATGCCAGACACCTGACACTGAGCAGGGCCTTTCCAGACAAATTCCACCTAGAGCCCACATCACCGCCAACGGTAAATACTTTCTATGTTGTTGCCTTTTTCAAAATGGCATTTCTTATTTGGCAGTTCTAACAGAAAGTTTGAATCTGAACATAGCAATAAGCTTTGGGTCAAAGTGAAGAGCTGAGACCTCCGTGTCTAGATGGCTAATTCATGCCATCAGAGAAGCATGTCTTTATTACAACTCTACATTGAAACTCGGAGGCTCTGTTACTCTCCCATTCTTCGGAGAGTCATTCGACAACAGAGTGGGTTGATCTAACAGGAAGTAGCTCTCTATCTAGGGAAGTGTTTCAATTTAGAATGGCCACTTGGCAAGAATAAAATAGAGAAAATTCAAGCTCAGAGGAGGAATTGGACCCTGTCTTAGTCAGGGTTTCTATTCCTGCACAAACATCATGACCAAGAAGCAAATTGGGGAGGAAAGGGTTTATTCAGCTTATACTTCCACATTGCTGTTGATCACCAAAGGAAGTCAGGACTGGAACTCAGGCAGGTCAGGAAGCAGGAGCTGATGCAGAGGCCATGGAGGGATGTTCCTTACTGGCTTGCTTCTCCTGGCTTGCTCAGCTTGCTTTATTATAGAACCCAAGACTAACAGCCCAGGGATGGCACGACCCACAATGGGCCCTCCCCACTTGATCACTAATTGAGAAAATGCACCACAGCTGGATCTCATGGAGGCATTTCCTCAACTGCAGCTCCTTTCTCTGTGATAACTGCAGCCTGTGTCAAGTTGACACACAGCACCAGCCAGCACAGACCCTATGAGTATCTATGTCCCATTCAGCACAGCCCACAGGAGTCTTCTTCTAACATCCAATTGGACATCTCTCTCAATGAAACTACCCTAGTTTACACAGGAGCTCTTCTAAAGATAGAAGACAGGACACGCCTTCGAGCAGTGCCCAGGCTTCCCTCTTCAGCATGATCAGCCCCCTGGAATCTGCACACTGATCCAAGGACTACACTTTTTAGCCTTATATCCACTGGGGGACATCCTCAGAGTGAGAAGATGAGATGTTTTAAGTGTGCCCAGCCTTTTGATATTGCAGTGCCACATTGTCATGTACACTTGAGAACCGGTGCAATCAAGACGACATTTTAAAAGAATCAAAAAGGAAATCTTACATTAGAGGAAACTTTGCAGTGTTATATTGAGCCACATGCATAGCCATCTTTGGCGTCATGTAGCCATAGGTGGACCATGGACAGCAGGTTGGACATCTGAGTCAACATTGTATACAAGATGGCCTTAGGGACATATACATATACTCCCAGTTATTCAGAAGGCCAAGTCATGAGGATTATTTAGACTGTGAGTTTAAGACAAACCTGAGCAACAACAAATGAGCCTGCCTTAAACAAACAAGAATACATACAAACATACAAACATACCAACAAACAGACAGAAAAGACCCGCTTTGTTCAGGGCCTCTGTGTCCTGAAGGAGCCTCTTCTGAGCATAGGTCCACACATGGGCTTTTAATAATTTTCACAACAAATATGCTCAGTGTCAAGGGTCACCAGTTTCATCACCCCCCAAAACCATCCATCCCCATCACAGGCTCACGAACACTGGAGAGTCCAGCTGTGCTCTGATCAGGAATCTCAGGCAGGCGTCCTTTGTACTAATACAATTTTATTGACTAACCCAGCGCCGAGCCCACCTAGCTCTAATTCTGGAAGAATAGAGAAGGATTAATCCCAGGGGAGGCAAGAGGATCCTCTTCTTCACCTCTGCCTTTACCATGTGAGCACTGGGAAGGCTGGGGACCTCATTTCCCTAAAGATACACTTCACTTCCTGACCCGACTCCATTCACTCGTTTATATTTTATTCAGTTAATGAGTATTACTTCTAACCAGGCAGTAGTGGTGCATGCCTTTAATCCCAGCACTTGGGAGGCAGAGGAGGCGGATTTCTGAGTTTGAGGCCAGCCTGGTCTACAGCGTGAGTTCCAGGACAGCCAGGGCTACACAGAGAAACCCTGTCTCAAAAACAAACAAACAAACAAACAACCCAAGAGTATTACTCCTAAGTGCAGGTTCAGCTCTTTTTAAAAATTCCTTGATAATTTCACACATGAATACAATGTATTTAGATCACCCCCACCCCCCGACACACACACCAACTTTACCGTTTCCCCTCCTCTTCCTCTTTTCCTTTCCTTTTCTTCTCCTTCTGACCCACTGAGTTCAACTGGTGCCACTTGTACACACATGGATGCAGGGAACTAATTAGTAATTACCATAGAAGGATGGGAGTCATTCGGCCTGCCCCTACCTGAGGAAACTGTTATGAGCTGATTCAGATCATTTCAAGAGTCAGAGTCTCCTTTAGCATGTGGCTGTGGTGGATTATTCATGTCCCACTTCCTTTTCTGCTTTCAGGCAAAGTACCAGGAGCTTGAAAGGACTGTGTGTGTGTGTGTGTGTGTGTGTGTGTGTGTGTGTGTGTGTGTGAGAGAGAGAGAGAGAGAGAGAGAGAGAGAGAGAGAGAGAGAGAGAGAGAGAGAGAGATAATAATAGCGGACACAGATGACTGAGAGAGAAGTTGAACAGGGCCTTCCAAACGCCCGCACTCTGTGAGGCAGGGACGCTGTTGCCAAGCTATATCTTTGATGGCGTTGTGATCTATGACACCCACTTGTCAAATGAGCTTTCTCAGTGACTTTGAGCTAGCTGGGCAGTGTCACTGAAACCATGTGGTGTTTTCTCACGAAGGAAATGATGTAATTGGTACAATCCTAGGCATCAGTGAGGGCTCCCAGCCACCCAGATCCACTCTAATGGTGGCTGCCTGTTGGTGGCCTAAGTCCTGGAACAAAACATTTGAAAGATGACAGAGCGATACTGGTGAGACTAAAGAAAGACCCTGGGGTTGTCACAGAGCTGCAACTGAGTTTCATTGTACCATGTACATGCTGTGGCCTCTAGCAAGTCATTTACTTTTTCTGTCTGTCTGTCTGTTTGTCTGTCTGTTTGTCTGTATGTTGTCTGTCTCTTTTTCCTCTCTCAGAGGGGAAGGCAGGAAGACCAAATTTATGAGAATATTGCTAAAATATTTAATTATACAGTTTACAATTATATAAATTGTTATAGACAGTACAGCACTTGGTACATGTTAGTGCTTAATCAAAGATAATTGCATGTTTAATGAATCAATCTTAATGGTGATAGTGCCAGCCTCAAAGTTCAGGAGCACCTCATGGATCTCAACTGACTACCTAGAAACAGTTAGATTAGCGTTAGCGTTAGTACTGGCTACATCACTGAAAACCAACAAGTCAGAGGTGGCTCGTCGTCAGTTAAGAGTGCTTGCTGCTCTTTCAGAGGACCTGAGTTCAGCTCTCTCTCTCTCTCTCTCTCTCTCTCTCTCTCTCTCTCTCTCTCTCTTTCTCTCTCTCTGTGTGTGTGTGTGTGTGTGTGTGTGTGTGTGTGTGTGTGAAAGACACAACGTACTTAAAATTTTTAAAGACCACTACATTAAGAAAGATAAAACCAGCCAGGGGTGTAGCCAAAGGCAAGTGGAGTTCTGTACGTATTGTGAGTTCCAGGACAGCCAGGGCTCTATAGAGAGACCCTGTTTCAACAACAACACAAACAAAAAAGAAAAAAACCAAGAAGTCTTTTTTAACATTTGTGCCTCATTGTCTTGGGCAGACGGATGGCTTTAAGTACCCCAGGCCCTCCTCAGTACCACCTTCCCCGTCAGGATCCCAGACCTCCAGTCCTCAGAGCAGCGATGTAGAAAACGAAGGAGATGAGGATGAGAGATACGATGAGGACGAGGAGGCGGAGAGGGATCGGCTAAATATCAAGTCGCCATTTTCTCCGAACCACGTGCCAAAGGGGAAGAAAAAGCTGCACGGAGAATATAAGAACTGACTGCGCTCAAATGAAGTAAGATGTGCCTCCGAGTGTGAAGTTCCTCTAAGAATCATGATGGAATCTGTTCTCTGCCCATAAAGAATGGAAGAGATTTAGTGAATGACAGTTATGTAATTGGGAATAAAACCAACATTTTTATCTTTGGGTCTTTTTGTAAATTTAGAGATGAGGAGGCATTTTAAAGATGGTTAATTTAGCTGGAGATGGTAACTCACACTTATAATCCTAGCACTCAGAAGGCTGGGACAGGAGGATTGCCATAATTGGAAGACCAGGCTGGGCAATAGAGTAGGACCCTACATTAAAAAATAATGGCTAATGTAAATGATCAGAAAATTTTAGTTACTGATTTTACAGCATTGCCATTATAATCCTTTGATTAATATTTATGAAGCTTCTCTAGGCCAAAAAAATCTTTTCCAGAAGAGATAGAATCATAACTATGATTATGTGACTCATGTATTTTAGATAGAGACTTTGTTATTCTTTTATTATGTGCATTTAAAGCCATGAATTTCCATTTTGCTCTGCAGATGATTCAAAATCCACAAGAAAATGAGCTGCCCCAAGTCCACATCCTGATGCATACCAACAGATATTTACATCATGACATCTGAAATCTAGAATTTATATTCAGATCATTGATAATAACTTGTAGCCACCGACATGTGTCACCTTACTGTAATGGTACTTTTGTAGTCTAATTGGAAATTTCAATCTGTTATAGATAATAAATTGCCAAATCCAAATGAGTCAATGTGTCACTGTTTGTAGATCGTATTTTCTTTGATAATATCTTGCTTAAAATGTTTCAGAAATCAGAATGACACACAAGGAGGCACACTTGTAAATAGTACCTAGCATCACTGGAACTGATTTATAAAAAAAAAAAGTAGAAAATGAAGAAATCCCACCTGTTGCATAGTGATCACTTCAATTGCCATATCAATGAACCTTGCTCTGAAAATGTTCTGTAAAGAGGTGACCTTCCTAGAGCTGAGTTGTTAATGTAACAGTGGAAGAGGCACAATGTCACATGGTTGAAGACCAAGGGGAGGCCGCCATCCAACACCTGTCTCCTCATAGAGAAAGTGGGAACCTGGACAGCAGCAGTCAGTCAAGCCAGCAGGAAAGAAGGGACATGAGTTATATAAAGCTCATCCCTGCTAAAAATTCCCCAACATGACAACACTGCAAGCCTGGCCTTTGTAAGGCGATAACACTGGAAGCCTGGCCTTTGTAAGGCGTTAACACTGGAAGCCTGGCCTTTGTAAGACGTTAACACTGGAAGCCTGGCCTTTGTAAGGCGACAACACTGGAAGCCTGGCCTTTGTAAGGCGATAACACTGGAAGCCTGGCCTTTGTAAGGCGATAACACTGGAAGCCTGGCCTTTGTAAGGCGACAACACTGGAAGCCTGGCCTTTGTAAGGCGATAACACTGGAAGCCTGG
>JADRCD010129368.1:13265-28653 GCA_019843815.1 Montemys delectorum | reverse complement strand
TACTAGCTCAGTAAACAAAAAAACTAATTCATTTTGAGACTAGCTATATAAACTTGCCTTCCTTCCTTCCTTCTCATACAGTCTGAAATGATACAGTCAAGGGTCTTGATGGAGTTCATTTTCTCTGCTAGATAAAGAATTGAAAGGCAGGAAAATCTGAAGCACAGTAAATAGTGCTGCAGGCATGGGGAGTGAGGAGACACACACACCCCAGACATGCAGGTAAGACCCTGTGCGCAGCAGAGGTTTTGTCTCAAATCAGGAGGCTGTACTGACTAATGTTATGTCAACTCGACATAGCTAGAATCATCAGAGAGGAAGGAGCCTCAGTTGAGAAGATGCCTCCATAAGACTGGGCTGTAGGCAAATCTGTAGGACATTTTCTTAATTAGTGATCGACAGGGGAGGGCCCAGCCCATTGTGGGTGGTGTCATCCATGCCTGGTGGCTGTGGTTCTATGAGAAAGGCTGAGCAAGCCGTGGGAAGCAAGCTAGTAGCCCTCCATAGTCTCTACTTCAGCTCCTGCCTTCAGATTGCTGCCCTGTTTAAGTTCCTTTCCTACAATGACAGACTGTGGTATGGAAGTGTAAGCCAAATAAATCCTTTCCTCCCCAGCTTGCTTTTGGTTATAGTGTTTTGTGGCCCAAGCGATAGAAGAAACACTAAGAAGTTGAAGAAGCTGGTGGTCTCGGGAATTCACCACTGTTGTTACCTAGCCGTGGTCCCTCTTCCTGTCTGCCTACCCCAGGGTCTTGTCCAATGAGTGGTCTCTCACTTTTTTGGTTTCTTTCCCACTACTGGAGACTGAGCAATGACTCTAAGCAAGGAAGGCAAGTACTTTGGCCTTACACTGCAATCCCAGGCCCTCTTAAGCTTTCAGAAGCGTTTTAAATAGAATCTTGTTTAAACAAGTTTTAATTGCTTGACTTCTCTGGTGTAAACATTAAAATTAAAATTTCATGGGGCGGGTTGGCGAGATGGCTCAGCGCGTAAGAGCACTGACTGCTCATCCAAAGGTCCTGAGTTCAGATCCCAGCAACCACATGGTGGCTCACAACCACCCGTAATGAGATCTTACACCCTCTTCTGGTGTGTCTGAAGACAGCTACAGTGAATTACGCTGGACCGAGCAGGGGCCAGCAGAAATCCTGAGTTCAATTCCCAGCAGCCACACACTATAGCTCACAGCCATCTGTACAGCTACAGTGTACTCATACACATAAAATAAATAAAATAAATCTTAAAAAAAAAATGTCACAGGGCTGGAGAGATGGCTCAGCAGTTAACAGCACTGACTGCTCATCCAGAGGTCCTGAGTTCAAATCCCAGCAACCACATGGTGACTCACAACCATCTGTAATGAGATCAGACACCCTCTTCTGGTGTGTCTGAAGACAGCTACAGTGTACTTATTTATAGTAAATCTTTGGGCTGGAGGGAGCAGGGACTGAGCAAGTGGGATCTATCGAAGTGAGTGAGGCTGATCGGAGTGAGCAGAAGTCCTAAAAAAAAAGTCAATTCCCAACAATCAGATGAAGGCTCACAACTATATGTATACAGCTACAATGTGTACTCATATGCATAAAATTAATCTTTAAAACAAAAATTAAAATTTTACAGACCATTCTTTTTTTGGTCTGCTAATTAAAGGGAAAAAAAAAATGCTTTGGGAAAAAACTCCAAGGCAATGTGTCTCTTTGTGTATCTATTCTCTTGCCTACTTTGTAAGATCAACTGCCTTTTGTTTCCATGGGTTACACAGCTGGGCAGTGGTGGCGAACACCTTTAATCCCGGGATTTGGGAGGCAGAGGCAGGTGGATTTCTGAGTTCCAGGCCAGCCTGATCTACAGTGAGTGAGTTCTAGGACAGCCAGGGCTATACAGACAAACCTTGTCTCGAAAAACAAACAAACAAACAAAAATCCGTGGGTTACACAGATGCCCCATAAGTTATGTTAGCTGAGATGTTTCATATTTGACTGTGCTTATTTTTTTAAAGGATTTATTATTATAAATGAGTACACTGTAGCTGTCTTGAGACACACCAGAAGAGGTATCAGATTTCATTATGGGTGGTTGTAAGCCACCATGTGGTTGCTGAGATTTGAACTCATGACCTTCAGAAGAGCAGACGGTGCTCTTACCCGCTGAGCCATCTTACTAGCCCAATTGTGCTTATTTCTAAAAGCCTCAGAAATCCCAGCACTTGGGAGGCAGAGGCAGGCAGATTTCTGAGTTCGAGGCCAGCCTGGTCTACAGAGTGAGTTCCAGGACAGCCAAGGCTACACAGAGAAACCCTGTCTCAAAAAAAACAAAGCAAAACAAAACAAAACAAGAAATGAGTACAATAGTAACTAAATTAAAAAAGCACTATTTTTTTTTTTGTTTTTTTGTTTTTGTTTTTCGAGACAGGGTTTCTCTGTGTAGCCCTGGCTGTCCTGGAACTCACTCTGTAGACCAGGCTGGCCTCAAACTCAGAAATCCGCCTTGCCTCTGCCTCCCAAGTGCTGGGATTAAAGGCATGCGCCACCACTGCCTGGCAATTTTTTTTAAAAAAATATTATTTACGTTTTCTTACAAAATATCACTGTTTTTACTCACATTTTGTAAGTAGCTATTTGAAGCTCTGTTTCCAAAATTATATAGCCTGGCCTGCCTAACGAAGATCAGTGTAAGCCGGGCAGTGGTGGTGCACACCTTTAATCCCAGCACTTGGGAGGCAGAGACAGGCAGATTTCTGAGTTTGAGGCCAACCTGGTCTACAGAGTGAGTTCCAGGACAGCTAGGGCTACACAGAGAAACCCTGTCTCGGAAAAAAAAAGAAAAGATCAGTGTAGAACAACTTCCTTTAATCCTAGCACTCTGGAGCTGAAACAAGAGGCCAGCCTTTCTCAAAGAACACACAAAAAAGAAAAAGAGAATTAGTTAATTGGCCTTCAACTTTAGGCAATACTTAGCCATTCAATAGTTTTGAGATGTATTCATTGATAAATTGCTCTGCTGTGCTCTTTTCATTAAAAGTGTACTTGTTGTAGTTTTACATTAAATCTTTTTCTTTGTGAAGCCAGGTGTAATAAAAAACGCCTTTAATCCCAGCACTCAGGAGGCAAAGGCAGTTTGATCTCTGAGAGGCCAGCTTGATCTACAGAATGAATTCCAGGGCAGCCAGGGCTACACAGAAAAACTCTGCTTCAGAAGAAAAAAAAATTGTTTAAGCCTATTCACATGGCAGGTAAAGCTCTTACTGTTTGTCACAGTTGGGTCACAGCTGAGAGAAAATAGCAAGGCTTATTTGGCTTGTTCCCTGGATAAAGGAGTGAGGCAAGGACTTCTGCTTTTGCCTCTAGTAAATATCCACCAAGTCAATTTGGAGAGGAAACTTTGGGAAAGTTTTGTCATTTGGTCCAATAGATAAAACATCCAAACAGCACATTATTGAAATGTCTAATCGGTGTGTTAGGATGTGTGGCAGACCAACAAAATAGCAGATTAGCGCATTCTTATCAGGCACAGCTTCCTTTTCGTAGTCTGTCCTTGGTTTGGTTTGAGAATCTTAGAAGCAGATGTAGAAACCAGTGTCAGAAGCAAACCCGGGCAAATGGGAGGAACAGGAAATGTAAAAGAATCTTTTCAGCTCTTCTGTTGGTGAAAGTCTAGAGCTTCCTGCTCAGCTCAAAATGAACTTGACTTTGTTATGTGCCATGAAATCAGCCACCCTAGCTGGGCGGCGGTGGTGCACGCCTTTAATCCCAGCACTTGGGAGGCAGAGGCAGGCGGATTTCTGAGTTCGAAGCCAGCCTGGTCTACAGAGTGAGTTCCAGGACAGCCAGGGCCACACAGAGAAACCCTGTCTCGAAAAAAAAGAAAAGAAAAGAAAAGGGTATAGTGAGTTCCATAGCCTGGTTACTCTCCATTTCCTACACCGGTTTCCGGATTCTTTCTCTAACCCTCTGTGTCTTGGAGGCTCATTCCTAGGAACTATATCGATGGTGTTTCCTTGCTCCATTATTCAAAGGCCACAGAAGTGGGAGGACAGAAAAGTCAGATTTTTATCTCTGTTTGTGCTCTGCCTTGCTCAGGTTCTAGAAGTAGCTGTTTTCCTGTTCAAAGGCTGTTTGCACTAGACACTCATTCTTTCATGTTGTCTGTTCCCTCCAGGCTCTGTAACAATGGCCCTTCCATTACCACCTGGAGGCCAGCAGTGCATGGAGATGTGTGTCTTCAGACTGGTCTCTGGATGCCTCAGTATCCTCTCACACTTTCCACTTCGCCTTGTTCACAGCTCTGGGAATGGACCATCCTTACTACTAAGTTTACTTGAATGGGCTATTTCCTGACAAGATCCTGATTACTTTGGTTTTTCAAACAAGAAGCTTTTAAAGACAGGTCTTTGATAAATGTTTATGCAACTAAAATTAGGAAGAACCTCCCCCACACGGAGAACACAAAATAATAGCTAATGTCAACAAAAATTGTCAAGAGGTGTTAGAGGAGAGGAGAGGGGAGGGGAGAGGAGAGGAGAGGAGAGGAGAGAACAATTTGCACACCATGGAACGGAAATAAGTCCCCCTGAATGGTGTGGAGAGGAGGCCTACACAGAGCACTCCAGACTCATGAAAGGTGCACAGCCTGGTTGTGGATTGCAGCTCACTAGTCAGTACTTGTTAGCAAATGAGAGAGTATAGTGAGACTGGAGGACACCAGGCTGAGTATCTCAACAGCTAAAACATCAAGGAGACCAGGGCTTGCTTTGTGGTTCCTTCTGGAATAGACACACACGCGCACACACACACACACACACACACACACACACACACACACACCAGAAAAATGGCTGCCTCCCTTCTTTATGAATTTAGGGCCATTTCTACTTGAAACTCTTTTTAGGGTCAGTCTGTTTTTCTATCCCTCTCCCCATCCCTCTCCTCCCTCTCTGCTTCCCTCTCCCTCTTCCCCTTCCACTTCCTCTCCTGAATCTAACTCATGTAGCCCAGGTAAGCCCTGAATTCACTATATAGCAACAGATGACAATGATCTCCTGAGTCTCCTACCTCCACCACCCAACTGCTAGGATTAGAGTCACACACTAGCATACTCCATGTGACTCAGCTTTTTTTTTTTTTAATTCACACTTTCTCTTTTTTCTATTTTTTTTTTAAATATTTTGTATGTGTATAGTATGTGTGTATGTGCTACATGTGTGCAGGTGCCTGAAGATGTCAAGAGAGGTCATCAGAATCCCTGAAATTGAAGTTCCAGGCAATTATAAGTTGCCTAATGTGCTGGGGGCTGAATTTAGATGCTCGGGAAGAACAGCGAGTGCTCATAACTGCTGATCCCCACACTGCTGCTTCCGTTGGATGGAAACCTGAAGGCAATGCAGGAAGCATTGATGCTCAAGACAGTTATGTGCCATAACAGAATCAGAATGGCCCATCTGGTGCTGAATCAGGATTTTGGAAGCCAGGGCCTAGTGAGATGGTTCAGCAGGTAAAGACACTTTTCATTAAGTTTGACAATCTGAATTTAGTCCTTGAAAAACACATGGGGCTGGCGAGATGGCTCAGTGGGTAAGAGCACTGACTGTTCTTCAGAAGGTCCTGAGTTCAAATCCCAGCCACTACATGGTGACTCACAACCACCAGTAATGAGATCTGATGCCCTCTTCTGAAGTGTCTAAAGACAGCTACAGTGTACTTACATATAATAAATAAAATAAATCTTAAAAAAACAAAAGAAAGAAAAGAAAAACACATGATAAAAGGAAAAAGCTAGCTCCCACAAATTGTCCTTAGACCTACACACAAGAGCTGCATAGCATGTGGGGTCCCTCGACTCACAATATGAATAAACAAATGGAACAATGTTTTTTTACACCTGAAGGGCTAGAGAGATGACTCAGTGATTAAGATCACTGGGTGCTCTTCTAGAGGACTCAGGTTCAATTTTTCACATGGTAACTACAGTTCCAGGGGATCTGATGCCTGGTGCGACCTTTTTGGCCTCCCAAGCATCAGGCTTGCAAATGGTGCATAGACATACATGCAGAAAAAACACCCATACAAATTTTTAAAAATAAAATTTAAAAGAAGAAAAGATCTCTGAGGCTGGTATCATTTGAGAAACTGAAGCCATTTGCTAGTAAAGTCACTAGGTATCTGTCTGATCTGAATCAAAATCTTTTGGGTTAAGTTGGTTCTGTCTTCTGGTTAGCTGAACCTGACCAGACATTCGGGAGGGTGTCTCTCATAAACAAATGTTAAAACAGCATAGAATGATCTTAAAGAGAAACCAAAGAAAACAGCAGGGAAGAACCATGGGGGAGGGGCCCAGCCAGCTGAGGACAACTGAAAATAGCACTTATTCAGCTGTGAGTACCATTTGAAGTTACCCCCCACCCCCATTTTTTGGAAATTAGCCAATTTTAAGGCTTTGGAAGCTTCCTGTGCAACTCAGCTAGAAATGTTTATCCAAGTAGAGTGTGTGGTTCTGCCATATCACAGACACTGCCCTGCACTCCAGAAGGAACTAATGCAGTGCAGTTACATGGGCCATGTGAGCAAGAAACTCTGTTGGCCTCCAACAGACTGAGCAGGGCTAGGCTAACGATTACGTAGTCATTATAGGCTCTGTCTGTTGTAGGCTAAGACCCCACATTCTTTTAAATCTCCAACCACCAGAGTTCCTTAAAAAAAAAGTCACACTTTAGGAGTGCCCTTGGCAGTCACCCCCTTAACCGGGAGGAGGGAGAGTTGTCGCCAGTGCATGGGAGATCTTTTTAATGAGGATGGAGATTGCCTGAGCTAGTTTCTGTCGAATGAAAACTGGGAAGCCAGCCTCCCCAACAAGCACTGTCCTCCCGTTTGCCAGGAATTTGAAGAAGTATGGGAGAAGCACATAGTAACCTAGACATATTATAGAAACTTGGGGTCTCATTTTTAGGTAAAACTTTTGCAAGATTAAAACAAAAGATTAGTATTGCGCATCCCCTCTAAGGCTCCGGGAGTATGACAGAAGAGGGGGCGGAAAGAAAGCAAAAGCTAGAAGAGAAGAGCTGTGAATTGGCTTCTGGCCAAGGCACAGTCTTTGCAAGCCAGAGTTCACAGCTGCTACACATGCCTGTACCGGGTCTGCACAAGAGTAGGCCATCAACAGTTAAGGGGCATGAATGGAGGGGGCTTGGGGCTCACCACTTACTGGTGTACTATTTGCTACTGACAGATTCAGAGAAAGGTGGCTGTACACCCACTGATGAACCATCAGGCTCTAAGAGAGTTAGTGGTCACACAGATGGCCCTGGTTCAACTAATGTGTTGCAAAACAAAATTAAAAGCCATGAATTTGGAAAATAAAAGGTAGGGATGAACAGAATTGGGGTAGGGACTGAAAGGGGTAGGGGCAAAGTAATTATACATGGAGGAAAAACAGAACCCATTAATCAAAAACAAAGGATGGCATTAACACTTGCAAAAGGAAAAAAAAAAACTTGCAAAAAGGGATAGAGTAAAATGAATCTAGCAGATAAAGTTACTGCCAGGGATGAGAGAGACTCAGTGAGCTGTAAGAAAGGATTGGGCTAATAGGCATCTCCTGTTCTGGCAAGGCTCTCCTCGGTATTTAAGGGAATGAGGGGCCAAAGGCACAGAATGTTAAAAAGGTAGATGCTAGTGCTCTGGCTGCTAGCCTTAGAGGGTTTGTTCAGTTAGGTTAAAAGAAAAGAAAAAGACTTGGCCAAGAGGGCAGCCCACACCTTTAGTCTCAGCACTCAGGAAGCAGAGGCAGCTGGATCTCTGTAAGTTCGAGGCCAGCCTGGTCTACAGAGCAAGTCCTAGGACAGCCAGGCTACAAATAGAGAAACTCTGTCTCAAAAAAAAGAAAGAAAGAAAGAAAGAAAGAAAGAGAGAGAAAGAAAGAGAAAGGAAAAGAAAAGAAAGCAGACCTTATCATTCTGTAAATTAATTTTGTTTAGTTCTTGAAGAAATACAATTATTAAAGTGATAAATGTTTCAGAGGAGAGAGGATTGAACGTCCAAGGAAGGCGATACGATGTCTGTGGATATTAGCATGCCAGCATTTACATAGCTGTCATGGCAACCTTAATTTAATCCTCCATTAGTGTCTCGGAACACCCAGGCATCCCAGGAAGTCAGGAGGGTGAGTCAGCGAGTGGCTGGCGCACTCCAGCCTCTGAGCAGGAAGACAGCCCGGTCCTCCCTCAGCATTGCCAGAGGCACCCTTTCAAGGGGTATGATCCGAAGCCACTGTGTGATCCGAGACACTTTGTACTAGAGCCAAGGGCCAACTTCTTCATCTCCCTGTAAGGTCAGCCCCAGCCACTGAGTTCTCACTTTGTCCTGACTGGGGCTTTTATTTCCTGTTTTCAGCATGTCCCTTTCCTCTGCAGGCAAGGTTGGCAGGGTCAGAAAACAGTCCCTTTACTTGAAAGTTAGTGAGAGAAGAGATGGAAATAAATGGCTGAAGTGAGATATTATAGGTGTTTATTTCCTGGCATTACCCCAGACTGGAATTACCAGAACCAACACATTCACATCAGGAGTTGTGGAAAAACTCTTCAATTGTGGGTTCCACACAATGTGAGAAATCAGTACGAACTGCAGTTTGACCCCCAAACCACTATTATCTACAGAGTGCTGAATCCAGGAATAGCACCCACTCTTCCCCATGAAGCCATCTTTCAGCTCTCTCTGTATTAGTTATTTTTAGTAACCTTGTTTTGCTTAGACTTTTGAGCCAGGGTCTTGCTATGTTGCCTTCACCACTGCTGGCCTGGTACTCACTGCATAGCCCAGGCTGGTATTCACTGTGTAGCACAGGCTGGCTTTGAACTCATGGCAGTGGTTCTGCTTTAGTGACCCACCCAAGCACAGGAATTACTGGTGTGCATTCCCACACCATGCCCAAAAGATCTGTTTTAACAGAAGAAATAAAAAGAGGCAAATAATTTGGCTACTTCAAAAGTGTCAGTAAAGTCACTGAAGTATGGAACTTGTTCGTTGACCTCTGTTGACTGTTTGAGACTGGATATCACAGTGGAGGCAATCCCCCAGCCTCCGCCTCCAGGTACTGGGATTCCAGGCCTGTGTCCCCATACCCAGCTCTATTTTTCTGCTCAATACATTCCTACCCTCCTTGAATGTGTGTTTCCAGTGAAAGAAATAATTTTGTATAGCTGAATATTTATTATCTATTAGTTAGATTGGTGAAATACATGGAGGAACACATAAGTTTCAAACTAGTAAAAGAAAATGAGAAAAAGAACGAAACCTCCAAACTCAACTGATACATTCTCCACCAGCTCTCCATCTGACACATTCTCCACCAGCTCTCCATCTGCCTATACACTTCCACTAGCCATACTTGAAAGTAGCTTACTAAGAAACCCTTTTCTGTAACTCTACTCAAATAAAGCTCCTTTTCCCTGCTTCCCCTATCTTTTGTCAATAGCATCTTCATCTGTTGACTCTTAAGATCCTACTGAAATGGCTGAAGAGCCAGCTGTGCCCCTGCCTGTGGGACTCCTGTGAAGTCACCCGAACTCTGCCTCCTCGCTGCCTGACATTTTATTTTCTCTCATATTAATCAATCTGTTGAAACAAGATTGCACACTCTCTGTCAAACTGGTTCCACCTCATTTCAGTGACCTTCGGTCTGCGTGTTTGCAGTACATGCTGGCTGATAGGGAACGGTATTAACCTGAAATATGACTCTGGAAATGTTTGCCTTGGTTAACATCTGCTCTTTGATACTTATTTTTCAAAGTTGTAGACATATGACATTTTGTCTGCATAAATTCACATTTTATTTTCATAATATCTATATATTTTTAGTCTATTTGAAGGAATTTTTTTTTCTTTTGAGACAAGCTCTCTCACTATATAGTTCAAGCTGTCCTGAGATTCTCTGTGTAGCACAGGCTGGTCCTGAACTCACAGTTCTTCTACCTCAGCCTCCCAATATCACTGTACTGGCTAGTTTTGTGTGTCAACTTGACACAGGCTGCAGTTATCACAGAGAAGTGAGCTTGAGTTGGGGAAGTGCCTCCATGAGATCCAGCTGTGGAGCATTTTCTCAATTAGTGATCAAAGGGGGTAGGGCCCCTTGTGGGTGGTGCCATTCCTGGGCTGGAAGTCTTGGGTTCTATAAGAGAGCAGGCTGAGCAAGCCAGGGGAAGCAAGCCAGTAAGGAACATCCCTTCATGTCCTCTGCATCAGCTCCTGCTTCCTGACCTGCTTGAGTTCCAGTCCTGACTTCCTTGGTGATAAACAGCAATATGAAAGTAAGCTAAATAAACCCTTTCCTCCCCAACTTGCTTCTTGGTCATGATGTTTGTGCAGGAATAGAAACCCTGACTAAGACAAATTGGGGTGGGGTATTCCTGTGACAACCTGACCATGTTTTGGGGAGGATGGTGGAAGGACTTTGGAACTTTGAGCTAGAAGAACCACTGATTGTTATGAACTCTGTGGGATAATCTGTAAGAGCTTAGACGATCATGTTGAAAACAGTGCAGAAATGGAGGCCTGGCTTGTGAAATTTCAGAGAGAAGATTAAAGACTCTTATCAGGGCCATGTTGTTTTGATTGTGAAAATTCTGTGGTTCTGTTTAGCTGGAGCTGAAGTATCAGCTGTGATTAACAAGATACCAGAACTACTAAAGAGAGAACTTTGTATTACTGGGACTATTGATGCTGGTTAGCTAGAGCTAAGAAATTAGCGGTGATTAAGAAGAGACCAGCATCATTGAGGTGACATCTTCTGATAAGTGTTTTCTGAGATCACAAAGAGGTTGTGTTCCAGAAATAGCCAAGGTTGTACCTTGTGCTGCAGCAGGACTTGGTAATGTGTAAGAGTCACCCAGGTGGTACTGGTTTTGACAGCACAAAGGGGTCATGAAGAGCAACTGAGGCTCCGCACAGTGAGAGGCCATGGGAGGCCATTGGTGAAGGTGCAGCCTCAGTTTGCAATTGATGGCCCAGGACTGAAGGTGTCATGCAAGGAGTTGAGGCTTGGCACCATGAAGAGAGCCTATAAGAGGCTATTGGTAAAGCCTAGTTACAGCGGAAAACATTGTTTTAGAGATGCCAGTACCATGAATGACCACCAAGAACAGCAGCAGCAGTGAAGTACAGGCATCTGGAGCCCAGACGACAAGATGTGTGCTACAAAGGGCAGAGCTAGAGAGGTGACTCAAGCCCTTGGTGGAGCCCAGAAGATCGTGAGTTAGATCCCAGTTGGTTTTGCTTTTGATTATGACTGTGCCCTGATATTTTTCCCTCTTGAAGAAAGAATGTATTTTAGTGGAGCCCACAGTTAAGAGACTTTGAATTTTAAAAGATATTGGACATTTTAAATTGATTAAACTTTTAATATGTAAAGACTGTGGGAGTTTAGATCTTGGGGATAAATAAAAACTTAAGGGTTGAGGCTTAATAATGATATGTTTGTGTGTCAAGTTGGCAAGGGGTCAATTGTACTGGCTAGTTTTGTGTGTCAACTTGACACAGGCTGCAGTTATCACAGAGAAGGGAGCTTCAGTTGGGGAAGTGCCTCCATGAGATCCAGCTGTGGAGCATTTTCTCAATTAGTGATCAAAGGGGTAGGGCCCCTTGTAGGTGGTGCCATCCCTGGGCTTGGAAGTCTTGGGTTCTATAAGAGAGCAGGCTGAGCAAGTCAGGGGAAGCAAGCCAGTAAGGAGCATCCCTTCATGTCCTCTGCATCAGCTCCTGCTTCCTGACCTGCTTGAGTTCCAGTCCTGACTTCCTTGGTGATAAACAGCAATGTGGAAGTAAGCCGAATAAACCTTTTCCTCCCCAACTTGCTTCTTGGTCATGATGTTTGTGCAGGAATAGAAACCCTGACTAAGACAATCACCATGCACAGCTCCTCATTATCTTCGGTAGAAATTGCTTTTACTGTTTCCCTAGCCTTTCTTATATGTTTTATATGAGAGAGAGAGAGAGAGAGAGAGAGAGAGAGAGAGAGAGAGAGAGAGAGAGAGAACATGCTACTACATGCCTATAACCCCAGCACTCAAGGAAGCTGAGGCAGAAATTCCAGGCTAGACCGAGCTCCATGAGAGGAGAGGATGGAGAGGAGGGAAAATAAAATGGCGTCTTTTAACTGATGACGCTTCAGATGCATGAGTGATTTACCACTGAGTCACACTTGAGCATTATTATAATAACCTTTTGGAGCTAGAGATTTGGCCCAATAGTACAGCACTTAGCCCAAGCGTGTGCAAGGCCTTGAGCTCAATCCCTAGCACTGTGTGATGGTTTATATCCATTGCTAACTTTATAGGATCGAAATTCACTTTAGAAACAAATCTCAGGCAGGGCAGTGGTGGCGCACACCTTTAATCCCAGCACTTAGGAGGCAGAGGCAGGCAGATTTCTGAGTTCAAGGCCAGCCTGGTCTACAGAGTGAGTTCCAGGACAGCCAAGGCTACACAGAGAAACTCTGTCTCAAAAAACCAAAAAAAAAAAAAGAAGAAGAAGAAGAAGAAACAAATCTCAGGCATGTCTTTGAGGTGTCTTCTCGATTAGGTTTATTGAGGTAGAGAAATCCATCATCCCTGTGGGCAGAACCACTATATAGACAGGGAAGCGAGTTTCATAAAACAGACAATCTAGCTAGTCACCTGCATTTGTGGCTTTGTATCTCCTGACACAGATGCAGTGTGACCAGCACCATCTGCTCTGGCCGCCATGCTTCCCCACCGTGATTAGGACTTTCTTTCAAATGGCCCGCAGAAATAACCTGTCTTTTGTAACTTGCTTTGGCCAGGTACTTTACCTAACTGTGAAGAAATTAAAACACGGCAAAAATAGCAGTGCATGAGAAGAACAGTTATTCTCTCTATTTTTTTTCCCTCTAGAAACTTGGAGAAGCTGCTTGAGAAGTAGAATGCCTGTTACAAAGTTCCTGTCAGCATTTGAGGCCTACTTCCTGCTCCCCAACCCTGTCATGCCAACAAGCCTGGGTCAGGATATTCCCTAGCACAGTGAGACTAGCTCAGTTGACCTACGCTCCAAGATAAGACCCTCTGCTTATATCTTATATTTGCTTCACTGAACCTAGACTCCGGGTTGCCCTGGCCTTCTCCTGAGATTGCCATCATGCTAGACCATTTATTCATTTATTTATTTATTTATTTATTTATTTATTATTTATTTATTTTGTTTTTTTTTGAGACAGGGTTTCTCTGTGTAGTCCTGGCTGTCCTGGAACTCACTCTGTAGACCAGGCTGGCCTTGAACTCAGAAATCCTCCTGCCTCTGCCTATGCTAGACCCATTTAAAACTCTGAAAGAGAAGTGTCAAAGCCTTACCTTCCTTAGCAGTACCTCAGCTTGATTTTCCCCTTTTGTCCCAAAGTCCTTTGCTGCTTGTTAGTAATCGTATCTTTGGGTACTGAATGTAATTAGCTCAATTTGAATAGCAACAACTCCTCCGCCCTTAACAGCTGTTCTGTAATATGTGGTTCCAGAAACAAAAGTTTAAAAGTGACAAAATGATACAATACATTTTGCTCCTAACTTACCAGATCAAAAGTGAAAGGCACTTTTCATACGTCGGGTTGCTAACTCCCAGCACGCTCTGCTCCAGCAGGCCACTTGCTTTGGTGCAACCATGCATTGTTTTCTGTCTTCCCTTGGGACCTGTCACTGTCCCCGCATGGCATGGGGCTTCTCACTGTCTCCTGCAGCTTGCAAGCTCCCACCCTGAGCCTGTGTGCCTTCTTCTCACCCTGCTCGTCCTTTATGGATTGTTGCCATCTGCTGGAAAGACAGGCTTGACTGCCCCTGGAATTCCCCTTGAGGGAAAAATGTGTCCATTTCTCTCATGGAAGTGCTGAGGGTCTAAAAATAAGGAATTTTCAGCTCTGTTTCCCTTAGGGAAGTGTTCAGCAGGTTCAGTTGTTGCAAAGATGACAGATCTGTTTTCTTTAAAAACCACAGAAGGATAGTACTTATGAAAAATTTGGGCCATGTTTTAAGTAACATTGCGATCCTAAACAAAAATGACAGAATAGAACTGAAATTCACTACCTTGCCTTTTGCTGAGAGAATACATACATATATGATGTACATCACATATGTATGTATATATAAATATACATATATGATATGTATGTATACATAAATATATATATGTATATGTATCCTGCTGCTAGACTCTGTAATAACACACTTGAGCCCTTGAGCAATTTTAGGGCGTACTGGTTTGTAAACTGATAATTATTTGTATTCATCATTTGATAGTTTCAAAGTGACAAGATAAATGTGAATCTAAGGCAATGAGCGGTTTCTCATAAGTTGTCACAAAGTTTGCTGCTAGCGCTGTCACGGTTCTTTACAATCAACAGTAACAAGATAGCAAGTGTGAGATGCTCAAGACCGCCACTGTTATCCCAGAAGCAGACAGAGGACTGAATGTTCAGGCTGGTATAAAAAACAGGATAGACTGAGCTTGGCATGGTGTACTTGCCTATTTCAGCACTCTGGAGCCTGAGGACCAGAAGTTGGAAGTCAGCCTGGGCTAAATAGTAAGACCCTGTTTCACAGATAACAAAACAGGCAGTTACTAAGTGATCCCTGATTGGATTGTAACCTATCAAAAATAAAACTACAAAAGATAACTGGAAACATTTAAAAATGAACTTTATAGCAACTAGTATCTGTGTGTGTGTGTATGCTTGGAGGTGGGCTATGTACATTTGCAAGTTCATGTAGAGACCAGAGGGCAGCCTCAGCTGTTGCTCCTCACATACTGTCCACCTTGGTTTTTGACACAGATTCTCTCACATGGCTTTGAACTTGGTATAAGTCTGTACTGACTAGCCAAAAAGACCCTAGGAACTGCCTGTCTCTGCATCCCTCATTCTGGGATTGCAAGCATGGACCATCACATCTGGCGTTTATACACACACGTTTGTGTGTTCACAATTGGACTCGGCCCCTCATGCTTACAAGGCAAGCACTTTCTTGGCGGGGCTAGCACCTCAGCCCTATACTAATTAATGTCATTGCATCTGTACAATAGAATGTTTCTTAGGTCAAATAATGTGACTTTATAAGACAATATTCTCTTCTTCAAGACTCGGGATAATCTTTCTTTCTGTTTTTTTTTTTTTTCTTTTTCCTTTTTTTCCGAGACAGGGTTTCTCTGTGTAGCCTTGGCTGTCCTGGAACTCACTCCGTAGACCAGGCTGACCTCGAACTCAGAAATCCTCCTGCCTCTGCCTCCCAAGTGCTGGGATTAAAGACGTGAGCCACCACTGCCCAGCCTTTTTTTTTTTTTTTTTTAAATCAAACCCATTTTCTTTCTTTCTTTCTTTCTTTCTTTCTTTCTTTCTTTCTTTCTTT
>JADRCD010129368.1:10000-13255 GCA_019843815.1 Montemys delectorum | reverse complement strand
TTTCTTTCTTTCTTTCTTTCTTTCTTTCTTTCTTTCTTTCTTTCTTTCTTATGTGTATGAGTACACTGTAGCTGTACAGATGGCCGTGAGCCATCATGTGGCTGTTGGGAATTGAACTCAGGACTTCTGCCAGCCCCTGCTCGTTCCGGCGTAATTCACTGCAGTAATTCAGACGCACCAGAAGAGGGCGTCAGATCTCATTACGGATGGTGTGAGCCACCGTGTGGTTGCTGGGATCCGAACTCAGGACCTTCAGAAGAGCAGTGAGTGCTCTTCCCCGCTGAGCCATCGCGCCAGCCCGATCATCTTTCCTTCAATTCATTGAAAAAGGAAAGTATCTGTGGCTAAACAGTAAAAGTTAGTGAATCTAGACAAAAACTGAACGCACAGTCATTGGTCAGCGTTAAAATTGTACATAAGACTGGGTGTGGTAGTGCACACATTTAATCCCAACACTCAAAGAGGCAGTGGGATCGTGGTGGGTTTGAGGCTAGCCTAGTCAACTTAATGAGTTCCAGGCTAGCCAGAGCCTATGTCGTGAGACCCTGACACAAACAAACAACAGTAAATCAAATACAATTTTACGTAAGTATTACATTTTTTTTTTTCTAAATAAAAGGTATCAGGAGGACTGGGCTTGGAAGCACACACCTATAATCCCAGCACATAGCACATAGGAGCTGAGTTGATGCCAGCCTAGACCTTAGGCAGACCCTGCTTCAGGAGGAAATGACAGGGACAAATAAGGCTTGGGGTGGGAAACACGTCTGCACTTAGCAGTCCTTGGAAAGTTTTCAAGAGCAGGTGCTGCTCTTTACATACATTGTGGCTATCACTGGGCTAGTGATGCAGTGCAGGGCCAGAGAGAATATTTAGCAAAAAGGAGGTCCACATTTCAGCCTTAGAATCCTAATCTGTGACCGGAAAGCTGACCCAGTCATTACTGTAATTGTAGAGTCATTACTTTATTGCTAGTTGGCGGACTATGAGGAAGGTCATTTAGTAGGATCAGAAAGCATTAATTAGTTTCTGCTTCTAGTCACACGAAACAAGATTTCAGTTTACTGTCTGACCTTAACCAAGAAGCTGAACATGTATGAAGCACGTTTCCACACAGTGAACAGCAGGAAGCCCAGGACAGTGTTCCCTAGAATTAAAAAAGGAAATGAGATGAGACCTGCCCCAGTCTCAGCTTCCTGTCTAGAGAAGAGCATCTGGACTTTGGCTCCTGGTGAGGAAAACACTCATAAGGTCTCCTGGATTTCCCTGGTGTAAAAAATGGAGTTGAAAGTGACTAACTCGGAGTGAATATAATGAGAATCTGTAATTCAAAACCAGGCATGGTGGCACATTCCTGCAATCCCAGCAAACAGGAAGCAGAGGCAGGTGGATCTCTGGGAGTTCAAGGCTAATCTGGTTTACATTGTGAGTTCCAGGCCAGCCAGGGCTACATAGTGAGACCCTGTCTTAAAACAAAACAGTAGAATTTGTAGTCGAGGACAGGAAAGAATTGTATAGGAAGACAGTTCCTCGGGACTTCCTTGTAGGTCTTCCCCCAAGTACAGAGCAGCACACACTTTTGAAGAACTCACCTGAGAGTAGAGGATGTCCCCATCACAGGAAAGCAAGTAGCACAGTCACTGCCTTGGGCAGAAGTATTCACTAAGCCTGCATCGCTGCGACCAAAGCTCCTGCTGGAGACAGCTGAGAGAAGAACTTTGCTCTAGTTTTTAGTCCCTCTTGGTGGGAAAGGTGCAAGGCTGGAGAGCAGAGGAGAGGTTGGGGGCAGGGGACAGGCCAGAGACAAGAATAGGATTGGGATATGTCCAAACCCCCCAGCAAAGATCAGCAGGAGTAAGATTGCCCCCCAATCCTCCCTGCCCGGGTAGCCAGGTTAAACCTCCTCTCCCCTTATAAGGTCAAGTCCAGCAGCCCCTGGAATTCCTCCTTGTGCTAATGAGACATCCCCAGCACCCTGGTGTGGTCCATTGTTCACCTGCGTCCCTCTGAGGCATCAGACAGCTCTGTATGCCAGAAGGAGGAAGGCAAAGGGAAGCCAGGGTTCAATAAGTTCCACAGGGCTCCAGTCCAGCTGGGAACACCAGAGTGTGACCTAACAGCTCTTAGAAGAGAAGCAAAGAGGTTTGGGCAGGCTGGCCAGCGGAGTGGGTCCAAGATCCAGTGAATGCTTTGGGAGAACTCTTCCCCAGGTGTTACAGCTCAGTAAAGACAGCCACTCCCAGACAGTCCATGATGCAATAACGTGTGTGCTTTACTCCATGTGGACAGGGACTATATGTGGAATAGCTATTTTCCATTGGCTGAGTTTGAGAGGTTAGTAATGCTCTATTTGCATGGGGAAGGTCTCCAGGAGCTACATTATATGACTGACTGCCCAAGGTCCTCTCAGTGGGGTGTCTTGGTTATACTTCCAGAGCAAGGTAGAGAGCAGCTCCACTCCTGCTGTTCTCTAATCTCTGAGATTCCTGGGATCTGAGCTCACGCAGCCTTACCAGTTCTTACTCCTGTTTGGTGGCATAGCCCACTTGCCCTACACCCTGGTTCCCCACCAATGATGTACACTCACCCTGAAAGCCCCTAACCCACCACCAAAGGTTTAAATAGCCTTTGTTCCCCCATTAAAATGATCTGCCTCACTGCAGTTACCTCCCAAGAACGTTCTTACCATGCTTACCACCACCTGTGCTCTTAGCTCTCAGCTGTCCAGCCTCATTTTCCCTCCCAGAATCCACCTGCGGTGATCCCCATTGATCACACTGCCACTGCTGGGGTAGTGGAGCCTGAATGGCAGGAGGGCACAGAACAGCACATCTGTTCATTGCTACAGGGCAAAGGCTCACACCACAGTGGACCAGGAAGTAGTAAAAGAGGCTGGAAGCAAGGGCCAATATAGCCTCCAGAGGCCAACCCCATCCAGAGGCCAACCCCAGGGACCTACTTGCATGAGCTAGGTTCCATTCCCTAGATGGTCATGGATGCATTCACCAAGATTGCAGAGAAAAACCGTGAGACCAGGCACTGTGTGGCAGTGCCAGATTCCCTTCAAGGATCCCCAGATGAGACAAGATGTGATGCTGTGATGGTGAAGCTTGATCTCCAGTGAAATCCCAAGATGTTCCTAAATGCTCCCCAACAATATCCCCAGCCAAAGGTCAGCTATTCAAAGCATGAAGTGTATTGGAGTGTATATTTCAGATTCAAGCCATAAAATCTGTCTCTAACCTCACCCCTAAG
>JADRCD010129368.1:0-7500 GCA_019843815.1 Montemys delectorum | reverse complement strand
AGTGCTGGGATTAAAGGCATGTGCCACCACTGTCCGGCAGGTATTTCCATTTAATATATTTTTAAATTTTTATTTGTATTCGAGTATTTATTTTAAGTGTACGGGTATGTATGTACACCACATGTGCTAAAAGTATGTATGTTTAGAAACTTCCTGAGTGTCTTTACTGAACCATTCACATTCCCACCGGCAATGAAGGGAGTTCCTGGGACTCCACCCTGCTTGGTTCTTGGTGCTGTCAATATTCTGGACATTACCCTTGTAATAAGCATGCACTAACATCTCATTGTTATTTTAATTTGCATTTCCTAAATGGCATATGGTATGGATCTCTTGATATGCTTATTTAGTATGTATAGAACTTTGGTGCAGTATCTGTTAAAGTCTTTGGCTTTTTTTTCCTTTTTCTTTTTAAGATTAACTCTTAATTTTGTGTCATAGTTGTGAGCTTCCCAATGTGGATGCTGAACTTGGGTCCTCTGCAAGAGCAATAATTGCTCTTAACTGCTGAACCATCTCTCCATCCCTCCTATTTTTAAACTGAGTTTTTAATTAAATAGATGTATTTTTAACTTTTTATTATTTTATTAACTGCTTATAGGTATGTCTGGTTATCATTTGTGTGCCCAGTGCCTGAGGAGGCTAGAAGGTGGCTTTGGGATGCCCTGGAAATGGTCATGAGCCACCATGTGGGTGCTGGAATTGAACCTGGGTTCTCTGAAAGAGCAAAGTAATGCCTGGCCTTTAACTTCTGAGCCATTTCTCCAGCCCGAATTGATTGATTTTTTTTTTCTTTTTGTTTTTTCCAACACATGGTTTCTCTGTAGCTCTGGTTGTCCTGGAACTCGATTAATAGATGAGGATGACCTGGAGCTCAGAGATCCACCTGCCTCTGCCTCGAGTGCGCCACCACTGCCTAGCTGAGTTGATTGATCTTTAAATGTTTAACTTGGTACTGTTCTTGGACTTTGTATTGGCTAATTTTGTGTGTCAACTTGACACAGGCTGCAGTTATCACAGAGAAGGGAGCTTCAGTTGGAAAAGTGCTCCATGAGACCCAGCTGTGGGGCATTTTCTCAATTAGTGATCAAGAGGGTAGGGCCCCTTGTGGGTGGTGCCATCCCTGGGCTGGAAGTCTTGGGTTCTATAAGAGAGCAGGCTGAGCAAGCCAAGAGAAGCAAGCCATTAAGGAACATCACTCCATGGCCTCTGCATCAGCTCCTGCTTCCTGACCTACTTGAGTTCCAGTCCTGACTTCCTCTAGTGATCAACAACAATATAAAAGTAAGCGGAATAAACCCTTTCCTCCCCAACTTGCTTTTTGGTCATGATGTTTGTACAAGAATAAAAACCCTAACTAAGACAGACTTGATACATTATAATTTGAAAATATTGTTGGAAGGTAAGCATAATGGTGGATGCCTGAATCATGGAACAAAATCTCAGGCTTCACTGTGGCCTGGAGCAGCAGCATGGGTCACAGGCACAATGTCCTCTGATGGCATTGTGGACAACTGTGGTCTTTGCAAGAGGTCCAGTCCAGAAATCAAACCTTTGCCAGGCGATCTGGCAGCTGGGCGGCAGTTCAGGGACTGAGTCAGTGTCTACAGAAGCTCCAGGCTGCTGTACAAAACCCAGCAACTTGCGGATCCTACTGGGCAACGAGGGCATGTTGACCTTTGCCAGCTCCCTCACCTGTTTCAGGTACGTCTCCAGTCTTCTCACCTGTGAGTCTCCAGCCCTGCCTCTCCCCCTTGCACAGTGTTTGCCTTGCTTTTCTCTTTCCCACCTCTCCATCACATACTTGTTCATCACAGTGGCGCATGCTGCCACGACCGGGCCACAAGGCTGGCATCCCTAGCTGCTTTGTGGTCGCAGCTCTTGAGTTTTCACTGGCTAGTTCTTTATAGCTTCTTCAGGCATGTCTTTGAATTTTTGTACTGTACAGTAAGTTAGTGATTTTCCTATGAGAATTACATCCACTGGTTATTTTCCTTTGTAACAAAAGGCCTCTTTCTCTGTCTCTGTTTGTCTCCTTCTTTCTCCATATGTATATCTAAGCAACTCAGAGAGTTTGTGTCCAGCAGCCTAGAGTTTGTGGAGACCCAGACTCAGGCCCTGAACCTCCAGCCAGGCCCAGGGATCCCCTGACAAGGGTTTGCTTTCTGGATTGGACCTCCTGGAATGTATATATGTACATATATACAAACACACACAACTTTTTAAAGTCAGAGGCTCACTGTGTAGTCCTGGCTGTCCTTGGACTCACTCTATAGAGCAGACTGGCTTCAACTCAGAGATCCTCCTGCCTCTGCCTTCTGATGGCTGGCTTAAAGGCATGCACCACCACACCTGACTATGTTCTTTTACTTTAATTACTCCTTTTGTAATGATTTACTTATGACTATGGGTTTCTGCCTGCAAGTCCGTCTGTGCACTGTGTGCTGCAGCAGTCAGCCGGGAGCTTTTCAGGGCATCTGTTCAGAGTGGCTGTCATGGCCCAAGGGGAGTCTCACTGGCTGTCTGACTGAGGGGCCTTTTACTTGACGCCTTCGGAAGAGCGAAGGGGAGTTCAGCAGTTGTCAATTAGAGAGTCAAACTGCTCTCCCAACAGCTTTTTTTTTTTTTTTTTTTTGAATTTACAGAACATTCAGATCATTGGCATTAAGAACTTACTCATCAGCACATTAATGATGTTTTAAAGATTTATTTATTCATTCATTCACTCTATGTGTATATGCGTGGCCTGAGCATGTACAGCACATGCATGTGCACAGGTGTCTACAAAGGACAGAAAATGGTGTCAGACACCCTGGAACTGGTGTTATAGATGGTTGTGAGCCACTGTGTAGAACTGAAACCAGGTTCTCTGCAGGAGCAGTGTGTGTTCTTAAGCTCTGAGCCAATTCTTTAGCCAGGGTTAGTGATCTGAGCAGCCTTGACAGCACTTTAACAAAAGCTTCAGATGTTGGAAGGTTCCCAACTTAAATTTGTGTTTGTTTTTTTTTAAGATTTTATTTATTATTATAAATAAGTATAATGTAGTTGTCTTCAGACAGCACCAGAAGAGGGTGTCAGATCTCATTATAGGTGGTTGTGAGCCACCATGTGGTTACTGGGATTTGAACTACATGACCTTTGGAAGAGCAGTCAGTGTTCTTATCCACTGAGCCATCTCACCAGCCTCCTAAATTTGTGTTCTTAAAGAGGACCCAAAGCCTTGCATTTCCATTTCAGTGATGCCATTTAACATCTGTGAGTGTGTGTGCACGTGTGCATGTATGGTGTATGTGTGTGTGTCTGCATGTGCATTGTGGTGTGTGTGGTATGTGCATTTGGTGTGTGTGTGTGTGTGTGTGTGTGTGTGGTGGAGTTTAGGGGAGACACAGTTTCTCTCTGTAGCTCTGGCTCCTGGAATTAGTGTAGACCAAGTTGTCCTGAAACTCATAGATCCGCCTGCCTCTGCCTCCTGAGTGCTGGAGTGTCACCAAGTGTTTGTGCCACCAAGCCCAGCAATGCCATTTAGCATCTTAAAAACAAACAAACCACCTTCTTCTTCTTCTTCCTCTTCCTCTTCCTCTTCCTCTTCCTCTTCTTCTTCTTCTTCTTCTTCCTCTTCTTCCTCTTCTTCTTCCTCTTCTTCTTCTTCTTCTTCTTCTTTTTTGAGGCAGGGTTTCTCTGTGTAGCCCTGGCTGTCCTGGAACTCACTCCCACTGCCCGGCAACCGTCTTCATTTTTATCTATATGTCTCTGTGAGTATGCCCGTATGTATGCAGGTGCCCATGGAGGACAGAAGAGGATATTTGCCTCCCTGGTGCTGGCATTAGAGCAGGTTGTGAGCCCAGGGATGTGAGTACAGGAAGAACCATGTCTCCAGCCCCTGGTCAACAATTTCTTGCTGGGCTAGTCTAACAGGGATGAACTTCCTTTGCTTTTGAGTTGTTTGACATTTTATTTAGTAGATATGTACACACACACATACACGTGTGTATCTGGGCATATACGTTGAGGTAAGAAGACAACTGTAGTTGTCTTTCCATGGTTCTCTTTCCATGTGAGTTCCAGGGACTCTGGTCATCAGACTTGGTGGCAAATGTTTCTCTCGGCATTTGTTTCTCTAGGAAAGTATTAATTTCTCCTTCATTTCAAAGAGCAATTTGCCTGATACAGGATTCTTATATTTTCCCTTTTTTTCTATTTTTTTTTTTTTTTTTAATATGTCACCATCCTCTCTCCCAGCTACACTGTTTCTGTTAAGAATTCGATGGATAGGCCTGAGCCAGCGGGGGCCTACCAATTCCCAACAACCATCTGAAGGCTCCCAACTATCTGCTCATATATATACATGTGTTCATGTACATGAAATAAATAAACCTTTAAAAAAGAGAGAGAGAATTCGACTGACAAAACCAAAGTCTATTAACTTGAGTTTGAACCCCAGAACCCACTTGCAGGTAGGAGGAGAATGGACCACACGGACTTGTCCTCTGCTCTCCACAGTTGTGTGTGGATCTGGTTCCACAACTCTTCCACACAGGCAGACAATCACAGCAAGAATTAGAAGAAAGAACCATTGACCTGATAAGCGCCTCTCTTGCAAACCAGCTTCTTGTTCTCTTGGCTGCCTGGAAGCTATGCTTTCATCTGTTACTTTAGGCAGTGTCCAGGCTGCTCTGGAACTTACAGCAATCCTCCTGTCTCAGTCACCTGGGTGCTAGAGTTCTAGTTTGAGCCACCCATATCCTGCCACAGTTTGATTATAATATGAATTTATCTTCAGGTTTATTGTGCTTCTTAATTTATATATTCATTTCTGTTATCAAATTTGGGGAGTTTATGGTGAAAATTTCTTGTAAGGTCTGTGCCCCTTTCTCATTTCCTTTTTAGTTTGAGAGTCTCTTATTGTGTATATTGATTGGCTTGGCAGTATCCCATAAGTTCCTTAGCATTCTGTGTGTGTGTGAGTGTGTGTGTGTGTGTGTTTGTGTGTGTGTGTGAGTGTGTGTGAGTGTGTGTGTGTCTCTGTGTGTGAGTGTGTGTCTCTGTGTGTGTGTCTCTCTCTCTCTCTGTGTGTGTCTCTCTCTGTATGTGTCTCTCTCTGTGTGAGTGTGTGTGTGTGTGAGTGTGTGTGAGTGTGTGTGTCTCTGTGTGTGTGTGTGTCTCTGTGTTTGTGTGTGTCTCTGTGTGTGTGTGTGTGTCTCACTATATAAACCAGGCTAGTTGTGTCTCCGTAGCGTCTGGCCTCTGTCTTTTAGATGCTGGGGTCTAGAATGTGACCACAATGGCTGCCTTACTTTGCCTGACCTTTCCCATTTATTTTTCTTTGTTGCTGACAAGGTATCATAACTTCAAATAATCTGTCTTATGTTTGTTCTTTCTGTTTCTGTTTTTTTCCCCCTCTGTATTTGTTTTCTTGAGTCGGGGTCATGGGGTCATGTTGGAGGTTAGAGGATTGTCTGGCTTTTACATAGGTTCTGGAGACTCGAACTTTTGCTGTCTGGCTAGTGCTATAGCCACCATTAGCCACTGAGCCATTTTGCCTCGCTCAATGATCATTTCGTGGACTTCTCTTTTACTGACTGCATTCTCTCCTCAAGCTGACTGTCTATCAGTATTATGGGTATTTTTAGCTCTTTGTTAAATAATTCAAAAATCCTCTTGAACTTGAAAATTATGCCCAGAACACAGCGGGGCTTGGTGGTATATATTTGTGATGCTTGCATGCAGGAGGTGGAAGCTGAAGGATCAAGAGTTCAAGCTCAACCTCCCCTATCTAGTGAACTCAGGACCAGCCTGTCTTTTTTGTCCTGAGCACAGAAGCTCTTCTTCCCCCTAGAGTCTCTCTGGAATCCTTCGGGAGGCCTGCCTGGTGTCCTGTGCCTGTGCAGCCCTCTCCTTTGTTCTCTGCAGAACTTCAGTGAGCTACCATGCTGTTTTCTCCATCTGTGTCTGAGTCAGATGGGCGGATCCTTCCGGTACCTGTGAGATCACATCCATATTTTCTGCTTTCTTCCTCTCGCTGAGGGAGAAGCCAGGAGGCAGGATTTTCTCTAGACCGTTCCAGAAGTCACTGGAGACAAAATTCCACATACTTTCCTACTGCTTTGTTGGTCTTGTTTTGTTTTATTTGAGACAGGGTCTTAAATAGCCTAGACTAGCCTCAACCCTGCCATGTGAACAAGGATAAGCAGACTCTGATCCTCTGGGTGCTGGGAAATGAAGCCAGATGCTCTGTAAGAGAAACAAGTACTCTTTTTTTTTTTTTTTAAAAGATTTATTTATTTATTATACGTAAGTACACTGTAGCTGCCTTTGGACACTCCAGAAGAGGGTGTCAGATCTCGTTACAGATGGTTGTGAAATGTGGTTGCTGGGATTTGAACTCAGGACCTTTGGAAGAGCAGTTGGTGCTCTTAACCACTGAGCCATCTCTCCAGCCCACAAGTACTCTTAACTACTGATTAAGTCACTGACCCTTGATTATTTTTTTTAAGAGCAAGATTTCATGTAGTCCAGATTGGCTTCAAACTAGCTACACAGCCGAAGGTGACCTTGAACTTTTGATCTTGCTGCCTCTACCTCCCAAATTCTAGGATTATGCTACCATGCCATTTATGAGATATTGGGCATGGAACCCAGGGCTTTGTGTATGCTAGGCAAGCATTCAATTAAGCCACCTCCCTGGCATCAAATACTATTTATTGTTTAGTTATGATAATTGACTCCAAATATATTATCACTAATAAGCTCCAGCAAGCACTGAGACGTTCTTTGCCAGATGCCAGTATTGAATTTACTGTATTTTTCTAAAAAAAAAAAAAAAAAAAAAAAAAAAAGAAGGAAGGAAGAAAGAAAGAAAGAAAGAAAGAAAAGAAAAGAAAAGGCCCGGTGGTGGTGGCACACGCCTTTAATCTCAGTACTTGGGAGGCAGAGGCAGGTGGATTTCTGAGTTGGAGGCCAGCCTGGTCTACAGAGTAAGTTCCAGGACAGCCAGGGCCATACAGAGAAACCTTGTCTTGAAAAAAAAAAAAAAAAAAAGAAAAAGAAAAAGAAAAAAAAGGAAAAGAAAAGAAAAGGAAAACAGACCAGATTATTAGTTCTTATTTATATTTCTTTATTCTGTGAGTGTGTGTGTGTGTCTATCTGTCTGTGTATGTGCATGAGAAAGAGATAGAGGAGAGGGAAGGAGAGCATGTGGAAGCCACAGGCACATCTAGAGGTCAGAGGTCGATGTTTAGGAAAGATTCTCTCCTGTGGGACCGTGAAAAGCAGTCTGTGTTCTAGGTTGAGTGAGGCTTAATTCTGGCAGCCCAGAAGGAGTTTCTACAAGGGATTGAACAATAAAAAGCCTCTCTCTGGGACACAGATGGCTGACTCCACCAGTCCTCCAACTCCATTAGCCTGTGCTATCTATAGCCTAGACAATGCCTCAAGCTCCCAGTATTCTGGCTGGACTCTACCCCCAGTCATCTGACCACAGCTAGGTATGCCCCGTCCCAC
>JADRCD010129367.1:13724-30220 GCA_019843815.1 Montemys delectorum | reverse complement strand
CCTCATGGTTGATCCCTCTGTCTCCTGCGTGAGATATGGGTCCACCCGGAGCTCCGATATTAAACTACCTCGTGTGTTTACATCAAGATGGTCTCTCGTGTTTCCTTGGGTGCACGTTCTCCTGGGACTTGAGTGAGGGTCTCCCTACGGGGGTCTTTCAGAAACATACAAAAACTAAGTCTTCAAACCAAAATTCGATTATGACTATCTTGATTCTGTTCCCATATTGCCTTTAATTTTAATTCCTCTTATTTCTTCCTCAATTAGACTTTTACGGCAGTCACCCACAGACTGATCACCTCATAAACAGGGAGACAAACACAGTGGCAATCGTTTGAAGTTAAAAATTGAAGACTGGGGATCAGAAATAAGAGACTCATGAATACGAGCCTGAAAGAGCTGTTTTCCTCGTAGAATGGGTCAGGAGACTCGGACGCTTATGGTTTTCTCTAGTACATTTCTTGTATAAAAGCGTTTGTTTTGAATGCGTTAGCTACTTTTAACCAACAATGAGATCATATCTTTAACACATCTTGTTAAAGAAATTAGATCCTCCTGCTATCCTTCAAAAAACTAGACGCACAGGGAGCATTGGTGGTTCAGTGGTAGAATTCTCGCCTCCCACGCGGGAGACCCGGGTTCGATTCCCGGCCAATGCAAGACCTCCCTTTTTTCAAAATTCCTTAAGTTTCCATCTGATTAGTAGAGACAGCACTGTATCTGCAACTTACAAAACAGTCCATTAGATCTGCAATACTGTCATTCCCTGACCAGACCAAAGAGTTCAACTTTAAAATGGTGTACCTGTGTGGAACTAGATTTAAGCACCAATCATTTTGATTGTTTTCTTCCGACAGAACCTTAGAAATCCCAAAAGCTAGAAAGTTCATGATTCCAGCTGGACCTTGGACTGACCACTGGTTGCGATTCCCTAGGGGAAAAGGAGAGCGGCTACAGGAGAAATGTCCTGGGCAGATTCAGAGCCCTGGAAATCCAGCCTAGGAGTGAGGGGGGTGGGGAGCGGGTGCAGAAACCAAAGGACCCTGAATATCCTGGACATCCGAAGCCACTCATCACCGTTAGTTGGCCTCTGTACTCTCCAGCCCTTTGGAGTCTGAAGAAGGAAACAGTCTATATCCCTAGCAATACCTGCCAACAGAATCGACCCCAAAAACTATACTTTTAATAAGAAAAAAAATACAGAATTTGACTTTGGTTTATACTTCTTAGCACTTGGGGAGACTTCGTGGAAAGCGAACAATAGAAATAAAGTTATGGGCAAAACGGCTCAGAAGGGTAGAGGAGCTTGTCACCAAGTGTTGACGATCTAAGTTCAGTCCTGGGAACCCCATAGTGGAAGTCAAAAACTGACCTCTGCTCTTCCCTCACCTGCCCCTAAACAAATAAATACACACAAGCATATACAAACAACAAATAAGATAAAAAGCTTTCTTATTAAAAAAGGGAGAGAGAGAGAGAGAGAGAGAGAGAGATAAAAAAGCTTTCTTATTAAAAAAATTTCTTATTTAATGTGAATAAAATAAAATAAACTCTCTCCTCCTGGAGCAGATCCAGGTCACAGCCTTCGTCACAGCAAACTAACACAGGAAAACCAACCTCAAGACAATACAGTAAAATTCAGATTTTAAGATAAAGAAAACAGCCTCCATCCAGCCTCTGGGGAATGCCAGGAAGTTACAAAAGAATTCCACGCATCTGGTCAAAGCCATCCAGGAAAGGCATCCACTTTAGTTTCTCTGTCTTTGTTTTGGAACAGCATTTTCAGACATAATGAATGCAAAGAGATTGCAAGCCGGGGATATTGTACCGGACCGGCCTCTTGCAGGTTCTAGGGCTCTCTGACACTTCCTGCTAAACCACAGAGGCACGGTTGTCACAATCTGACCCAGACCTTGGACAGCACCTGTCTTAGTCAGGGTTTCTATTCCTGCACAAACATCATGACCAAGAAGCAAGTTGGGAAGGAAAGAGTTTATTCAGCTTACTTCCACATGGCTGTTGATCATCAGAGGAAGTCAGGACTGGAACTCAAGCAGGTCAGGAAGCAGGAGCTGACGCAGAGGCCATGGAGGGATGTTCCTTACTGGCTTGCTTCCCCTGGCTTGCTCAGCTTGCTCTCTTATAGAACCCAAGACTACCAGTCCAGGGGTGGCACCACCCACAAGGGGTCCTCCTCCCTTGATCACTAATTGAGAAAACGCCCCACAGCTGGATCTCATGGAGGCATTTCCTCAGCTGTAGCAGAATACTGCCTTCAGCCAGCAAGTATTTCTGAGGCCAGGAGACATGTTCTTTGCATTTATCTACAGGGAAAAGATTCAATTAGTGACATATCCAAAGCCGTTCTTTGTCTAGTTAAAAAAAAAAAAAAAAAAAGCAAATATTAGCAGACTGGTCTCTTCCACACTGTTTTGTAATCAGAGCTGTAACAGTGAAATACAGCTAAGAATAAAGACTTCACACTGTGTTTCCCGAATCCAATGAGTCCTTGACTGTTCCTCACTTCGTGCCTGTGATCTACTTGACTCCAATCTTTCACATCTGGTTCCTAAATTTGGAGCTCAAGGAATGTTACATAGCTTTAAAAGACATCTAAAATGGAAAGGGAAACAAAAACTGTGAACATTAACACCAAAGAAATGGGAAATTCCATCAACTGAAGAGCTAAATACACAATAGCTCAAAGTCTTGCTTGAGGGAGACAGGGTGTATGTAAACCATGAAACCTTTCCACAACTGTTTAAACAAATTAAGAAACATTGTTACTGGTTCCACTCAGAGGGGAGGAGTACTTTAAATTGTAAGACAAGGATGAAAATTATGAACTTTAAAAAAGAGCCCATCAAAGAGGGGAAATAGTCCTGCTGTTGTTTAGTCCCCTTGCATTTTAATTTCCAATGTTTAAAGCCTTTACAGACTGATTCTGGGAGCTCATCCGGTTGTGCTGTGACTGATGGTGAGCTAGAGAAGAAAAGACTATGGAAACAAGACAAAAACAAATCCAGGTATTTACCAGCACGGAGACCTCTGCCCTAAACTCAGTGAGCATGTTAAAACTCAGAGTAATTTAAATCTTGATATCTTATATGAAGAAGAGGAAGAAGAGGCATTAAGAAAAAAAATTCTTCCTGTGTTGTGATTACACACACCTTTAATCCCAGCACTTGGGAGGCAGAGGCAGGCGGATTTCTGAGTTCGAGGCCAGCCTGGTCTACAGAGTGAGTTCCAGGACAGCCAGGGCTACATAGAGAAACCCTGTCTCTGAAAGACAAAAACAAAACAAAACAAAACAAAAAATCCTCATGATGCCTCTTCAGAAGAAGAGATTGTTATAATCAAAAGTCAGTATAAAAGAACTATTAAAGGAAAATTTTAAATTAGTGATTTAAATGTGAGGATCCAGTTGATGTGGTTCCAACATTTGATGATGGACCTTCTGCATATGATCTCAAGTTTTCTAAGCCTTTTAATTAAAAAAAAAAAATCAAGATGAGGCTCAAAAAAAGACAGGATATGCCAGGTGGTGGTGGCACAAGCCTTTAATCCCAGCACTTGGGAGGCAGAGTCAGGCAGATTTCTGAGTTTGAGGCCAGCCTGGTCTACAGAGTGAGTTCCAGGATAGCCAGGCTATACAGAGAAACCCTGTCTCCAGAAAAAAAAAAAAAAAAAAAAAAAAAGGACAGGATTTTCAAAATGCCTATAGATAATGTTCCATAGCTAATTTGTTTCAATTCCCTGTAACTAGAACTCAATTTGGACCTATTACCTTTACAACAATAAAATCCCAGTCAGGACTCCCTTGAAATGGTAGTTACTTACAGAATGCATTCCACTTATGTTTAAAGAATTTTACAAGGACTCACCACTGAATATCGGTTACTCCCGTAGGATTGGAAGGCTCTTAACAAGGGCCATTCTAAAACAGGCTTATTTACAATTCAGAACATGGTGGCAAGATGAAGCTAGGAAAAAAAAAAATTACTACTGCAGATCAAATCAGGGGTTGCCCTGTTGACATTCAGGTAGGCGACTCCCCATACAGTGACGCCCTCGGTGTGAGTGCACGGTGTGAGAGCCTGGGGTTGGGCATTGCCCATCTGATTATTACTACTGTTTGTATTTGTTCAGGTGAGGTGAATCCCAGTCAGGACTCTCTCAGAGCAGTAGTTGTTGCCCCTTGTGTTCTTCTGTATATACACTGGTTGCAGTTCTGTCTCCCTGCTTCTCCTGGAGCTTATTCAGTCTTTGTCCCTCTCATTGGCTCAATGAAGCTTGCTGTTTAAGTCTCACAAAATCTCTTATCTTTGAGCTTTTTTGGTCTCTACCCACTCCTGTCACTCTCTCTGGTCCTTTGACTCAGCTCTGCAGGAATTCAGATGTCTTTTGGGCATGGAGAATGTCAGGTTTTGCTGTTTTACCTTGTTAAACGCTGAAGTTGGATTATGATCCACCCTCTCCCAATATAAGCATTCTTGTTTAAATTGTCTTTAAATCTCTGTCCTGGGTCAAAAGGTCATTTGACTCTAGGACAGAAAGAGAGAGAACAAAACAGAACAGTCCAGAAAAAGATTCTATGTGCTTCAAAACAATTCAAAAGTAGATAGTCCCAGTAGAAATGAGTGTTGCTTATCTCAAGCTCCTCTTCTTGGTGTTAAATCTCTAAAACTTTGGCTAAAATTTAAACTTACCTCAAGATTTGTAAGTTTATTGGACATGGTTGAAAAATATGTAAAATCTGTAACAAGTTAACTTGAAACTTCTTAGTCCTATGAAGCCCTCTGTCTATCATTGCATCTCCTATTGAAACTAAGAAAGCAGCAATAAGATCTTTAGAAAATTAGCCGGCGGTGGTGGCTCACGCCTTCAATCCCAGCACTTGGGAGGCAGAGGCAGGCGGATTTCTGAGTTTGAGGCCAGCCTGGTCTACAGAGTGAGTTCCAGGACAGCCAGGGCTACACAGAGAAACCCTGTCTTGGAAAAAAACAAAAACAAAAAAAAAAAAGAAAGATCTAAGAAAACATTAGAGGAAATGTTACTTGAACAAAAAGGGGAAAAGGCAACCCTTAACCCTAGACGTACCATATTAGACTCATTATTTACTTTAAATTTTTAAATTGCAAAGACAATGATTTTACGCCAGCTGAAATTCATTGGTATTATGAAGAAAGTATTAAGGGTAAAATACTACAACCTATTTGATATAAAGAGGAAGACTCTTTGCAATGGAAAAAAGAATGTTATAAACTGGGGAAAGGGTGTGCTTACATTTCTACAGAGACAGACAATCATTGGTTTTCAAAAAGACTGCTGAAACAGAGAGGCGAGTAAGTGACCCCAGGTTGACCCTGACTTGCCTTTTGAACAAAAGGCTCCTCTGAGTTGGGGTCAGACAGCCAAACAATGGCAAAACCATTGCCTTAGTGGATCTCAGCTACATGGGATCAATTTGAAGGAGTGTTCCAACTGTGCCTTACATGTCAGCATGCTAGGACTCCTGTGACCTGAACCCCCAGAACATTTATGTACTTCAATCCTGGAATGGTGTTTGGATGCCTGTACCGATGGATCGAGCCTGTGAAGAATCTCCCATGTCTATCCTCATCTATTGGATCAAATGAAGAAAAAGAATTAAAAAAATGCTTGGACTCATTATTGCCGTTGTGTTGGGAACTGTTGCTATTCCTGACACCGCTGCTACTGCTGAAGCAGTAGCATCAAAGAATTCATCAAAGCCCTGCATTAAAGCATTCAAAATGTATGTTATAGTCAGAGAGGCATTCTGGTTCATGAAATTATGACACATTCAAAGACATGTAGATATATAGTTGTTAGGAGCACAAAGGCCCTTGCTCTCACAGATAAGCACTGGGGAAACCAGGAATGTTAAAGCATGAAGGGTTGTCTCTTTAAGAGGAGTTGTGTATAAATCTGTCTTTCCACCCAGAAGGCTGGAGTGAGGGTGGTTAATAACCTGGTGACTTGTGCATTCTGAAGAGCCAGGTCACACCAAGATACTACAACCAGGACCTTAGATACTTAAGGTCTAGGTGATCTTTGTGTTATCTGTATGGCCAGGTTCCCAGGACGAGGATCAGAACTGGCTAATATCCCAAATGACCTCTATGCTGTCTGTGTGGCTGAGACCACGCCAGATCCTCCCCTAGGCCCTTAAGATAACACATAAAGTCCATCTCTAGAACCCATCTTCTTGGAAGAAGTGACACATACTTTGAAAAGAGTTTCACTGTAATTATGCCTCCTTGTGCACAGCGCACTGTGTTACATCAGGAAAACTTCTCCAAATTGTACTGTACTTAAATATGCCTAAAATAAGCTGCCGGGTTTCAGACTCAAGAAGTTTAAACCAACATCAGCTAAATAAGTCAAGTTGAACAGGATTCCCTTCTTGCCTCACCTATATCATTATTCGGAGCCCTGGTGTTTGCAGTGGCCACCACAGCATGCTGAAGTCGCTGATTTAGAATCACCTGTGGTTATGTTAGGAAATCAAAGTGTCAGCTTACAAAGACCATTATCATTAAGGTGGGACTGGATTCTGACTCAATTCTTTGTTACTCCAATGCATTGGAATGAGACCTTGTTCCCTTGGCCTGAGGTTACAAAACATTTATGAAATCATGGTAACCCAACTAAGGAAATACTGAAATGACAATCCAATACTACTCACACATTTGCAGAACAATTGCATGGATTAACTGGTGATAAAATATTGAAGGGTATTATTGTTGGTGGCTTAGGGAAGCTAAACCCATTTAATCAACTGAAGATTGCAAGCTCCTCCTGTGTTTTAATATTTATACTGTTTGTTTGCTTGCTTGCTTTTGATATTTTCAGAAGTCTTAGGAAAAAAACCTCCCAACATCAAGAAGTCACTCAACATCAAGCAACTGTATTCAACCGTATGTTACAAATATAGTTAACCAAAAAGGGAAAAACAAAGGCGACAACGTGCTGAATTGACATCGAGCCAGGATAATGCACTTGACCAGCATCCCTTGAAAACAGAAGAATGTTTGCAAATTTTGGCAGAATACTGCCTTTAATTCCAATAAGTACTTTGGGGACCAAGCATGATGTTCTTTACATTGATTCATCTTTTGGGAAAAAAGGTCCGAGTAGTGACATATAAAAAGCTGCTCTTTGTCTAGTAAGACAAAAGCAAACATCAGCAGACTGGTCACTTACACACTATGTGTTTTGTAGTCCGAGCCACAGCAGTATAACATGGTTAAGATGAAGGAGTCTGTACTCTGCTCCCCAGATAAGCTGAGTCCTTGGCTGTCCTTCATTTCAGTGTCTGTGCTCTTCTGGACCCTGATCATTCACGGCAGCACGTGCAGAAGAATCAAGTTACACTTATGTTATCACCTTTCACAAAAACTAACGTTAAATGGATCCATGAAACCGGAAACACTAATACTGTTAGGAGAAAACAAAACAAAACAAAAACCATAGGCACTGTACACGATCTACGTATGGCAAAGGAGTTTCTGAATAGGACTCTGTTGGCCCCAAAATTAAGGCCAATGATTGACAAGTGGAACTCTATGAAACTAAAAAGCTTTTGCACATCTAAAAAACAGTCAATCAGGTGAAGAGGCCCCCTTAGAACAGGACAGAATCTCTGCCGACTGTATACCTGACGGAAGAAAAGACCTATTAAAAAAAATGGACCTGGGACTTGAAGGCAGAGTGTGAAGAAAGAAGAAGAGGGAGGGGAGGAAGGGGAAGAGGAAGGGGAGGAGGGAGAGGACAGCCACAAAGAAATATCTCAAAAACTGTTTCATAGCCTTTAGCGATTAGGAAAAAAATGCAAATCAAAACAACTTTGAAATTTCATCTTACAAATGGATGACAAAGAAAGATCAGAGACCAACCAACAGCAAATACTGAAACTTCATTCACTATTGGTAAGATCACAAACTGGTCCAGCCACTCTGAAATCAGTGTAGAGATTCTCAAAAAGTTAAAACTAGGTCTGCCGCATCACCTGGCTATACCACGCCCTAACATTTATCCAAAGGACTTGACACCGTACCTCACAGGTGTCATAGCTAGGAAATGGAAACAGCCTACATGTCCTTCAGCCGATGAATGGATTATAAAAATGTGGTGCACAGACATATGCATATTCAACTGTAAAGAAAAATGAAGTTGTGAGTTTTGCTTGTAGGCAAAACTAGAATAGACTCTGTTGAGTGAGGAGACTCAGACCCCGGGAGACCAGTGCTGCCTCCTCTCTGTTATCTGAGGCTCCTAGCTTCAGATCTTCAGATGTGAGTCCATAGCCTGGAGTAGCTGAAAAAACCAGGAAAGAAGAAAGGGACCACTGCCAGGGCTCAGGGATCGGGAGCAATAGAAGGGGTAGTAGGGTCCAAGAGACGATGTGTAGAGGAAAGGAAAGCTGTAGGACTCTGGTTAGGGAGGGGGAAAGGAGGTAAATACAGAAGGATAGAGGAGGTGAAGCAACAGTAAGGAGATATGAAAAGGTCATAACAAGTCACACTGTTAGCTATCTACCTACCCCCCCACCCCAGTGTGTGTGTGTGTGTGTGTGTGTGTGTGTGTGTGTGTGTGTGTGTGTGTAGTTTAAATGAAAATTTCCCATCTTGGCTAATAATAATCCTGCCAAGAGTCAAAGACCATCTAACAACAACCAAAACAAACAACAAACAAACCACCAGGCCTGAGAGGCCCTCTTTTGAGTTGTTGGTCAGAGTTGTTCGAGAGATTCCAAAAACATTATAGGCTATTGTTATTACCCTTGATTGTCCCCCAGAGGTAGAGGTGAGTTCTTACTGCTAAAGACACCATGTACATCAGACACAGGGCCCAGAAGCCCCTGAGCTGAAACTGACCTGAAACCTTCTCCGTGGGGAATAGTTTCAGGGTACCAGAAGGCACCGTGCAAGCTTCCAAAGCAATGGCCAGATTGGAAGGAAGTAACAGTCCTACCCTGCTACGCACCAAAACAATGCCCGGCATTGCACACTTATCTTGACCAGCATCTTTCTAAAGGACTTCAGAGAAAAATCACATCTGAAAACCTAGCCAACTACCCAGGGCTAGAGAAGACATGGATCTTGGAGGAGAACCTACATCCATCACTTTACTAAACCAGCACAATCCTTAGCTAGCTTCTAAATATTTACCCTTAGGCACACAGATAGGGGTAGTTCTCATCCCTCATCAAGCAAACCTCTTTACAACAGATGGAGACCATTACAGAAAACCACAACCAATCAAAATGCAGATTTTTGTGGAGCCCAGTCCCAGTGGATACATCTACAAAACACTCCGGCACCCGAGGATCAGGGAACATTTCAGAAGAGGGGACAGAAACACTTTAAGAGTTTGCTGTAAGAATGTGTCTCCTCGTAATGTCCGAAGCTACACCATAAAGTCTCACCCACATGGCTGCCTAACCATGAGCAGAGCAGGGACAACAACAATATCTAATAACAATGCTAGAACAGAGGGAGAAAGCCTGCGAGACCTCAACCTTACACAAAGAGCTACAGGCTGAGAGCCGGATTAACAGTCTTCCCCAGGAAAGAGCACACCAAGTATTTGGCACAGTTGTCCAGTACCAAATGGTGAGTCCTGAAAACATGCATAAAATGCATGTTACAGCAATAAATGAAAAAAAAAAAAAAAAAGGCCATGAATTTGAAAGAGAACAATGAGGACTATAAGGGGAGAGTTTGGAGGGAGGGAAGGAAGGGAAGGGAAATTGTGTAATTATAATCTCAAATAAATAAATAAATAAATAAATAAAGTAATAAAAATATTGCCAGAGACCATTACTAAAAATCACAACCAAGCCCAATGGATACATCCCAGTGGTTACATCCACAAAACATTCTCACATTTAAGGCTCAGGGAGCGAGCGTTGTGAAGTGGGGGTAGAAGGATTGGAAGAGCCAGAAAATCAGGGAGCTTACTGCAAAACTGTGTCACCTAGAAATGTCAGAAGCTAGACCCGTACTATCTCACCAACATGACTGCACAAACATGAGCTGAGCAAGTACAATCAATACATGTGCCAAAGCGGACAGGGGGGCTCACACAGAGAACTGCAGGAAACTAAGGAATGTCGGGGTCCCCGGGGGTCCTTTCTCAGAGAAGAGTATGCCAACTGGTTACCCAGTGCCAAATGTCAGCCCTGAAAACATACATACGAGCAACATTATACAGAAATGTGCAGGTTGTACTTATATATTTAGAAGTATATATACATATGCAATACACGTGTGTGTGTGTGTGTGTGTGTGTGTGTGTGTATGTGTGTGTGTCTGTAACAATTTTTTAAAAGTCCATAAATTTGAAAGAGCATAAGAAGGGGAGTGTACGAGAAAGTTTGGAGAGGAAAATGAAGAAATTTCATAATAATCTCGACAAAAAAAATGTTTAAAAGGAAAAAAACCAAAAGTACTGATTCAAGTAGCTCCCCGGGTGTTAGCTTGACTTAGGTCTTACCTGCAGAGCCGGGTGGCCCCGTCACAGGGCGGCGCGGGGCTTCTGAGCCTGGGAGCTCTAAGAATGCGGTTCAGCTGTTCAGGTTTCAGTAGAATGGACTCAAAGCACAGGCATCAAAGGACAAGAACGATTGTATTCGCCGCTCTAAATATTCCAGATTTTCAAGGCACTGGAATTAGCCCAGGAATTTTACAATGGCTGCCATACTGGCTAGCAGAACAACTCACTCTCCATGAGAATGTAGCAACCTGCGAGCTTGTGTCTCTGTGGCGCAATCGGTTAGCGCGTTCGGCTGTTAACCGAGAGGTTGGTGGTTCAAGCCCACCCAGGGACGTCACGTGGCTTTTAGTGTATGTCAAAGGCTGTTTTCTCCATCTTATCTTCACCATCCCTTATCCTAACAAAAACTGTTGTAGGGGATTTGAGAAGCCAGCTGTAATCAGCTTCTGTACCAATACTGTTTTGTTTTTGTTTGTCAACTGTAAAGCGAAGGTAATGATACATACTACATTACCCACAGAACACACTGGCTTTAGTAACTGCTCCATTCCATAATGGTATCAGGAAAGGCAAATTTCATCATTATCACGCTTGCTTAATATTCCTGAGCCCTAGGTTGATCCCCGGCCCCGCCCTGCGACAGGCTCACCACCCAGCTCTGCACAGGTTCCTACCCGGGGTCAAGCTAACACGCGGGGAGTCCCAACAGAACTCATTGAATCAGTAATTTTTTTTTTTTTTCCTTTTAAACCCCCTCCTGATCCCTGGAGAGTTACTGCAAGACTGGAGTTCTGACGGAGACGGTAGGGATGTGTGCTGCTAAGACAGAAGAACCAAGTTCAGTTCCCAGCACCTATGTCAAACAGCTCATCACTGTTGTCAGGAGATTTTACCAGCCTTTGTCTCCTGCAGCATCTATGCTCACATATGCAAATTCTTTTTTAGAAGTCTAGTGACTCCGAGTTTCTTCCTCCGTTGTACCATTATTTATCCCTAGACACGATGTTTTTTTAAAATTAAGCTGTTTCCACGCTTCTTTTGCTCACACACAGCACTCCCACATACATTCTCCTACAAATACCCTTTGCCAGTTGTACAAGTATTTCTAAGAGTCTGAGCCCTAGACTTACAAACACTATGCAACAGAGATTATAGTGTATGTGCTTCTAAGCAACCGACCTTTAAAATAACTTTCCATAACTGTAGAACCAATTTATATTCCAATTTATTTTATTAAACAAAAAAGAAAAAAAAATCTTCATACTCCTGATAGTGTGGTAAACTACAGAAACTATAGAAATACATTCAGGAATGGCATGGTTGTTCTTCTGTGAAGTGAGAGATGAGGGCATCAAGTAAGAAGGATATCTCCCTGTCTGGTCATCAGCTACATCTCCAAGATCTTTTGATTATTTCTCTGGTGACCTCATCAACCAGGGCTAGAGGGGCCTGGTCAGAGCTTTGTACCAACCATCTTACCCAAAGAGAAAAACCTCACCCATTGACCCCTGATATTTGTACCTCCTCTCTGTCTCCTATGGGTAACAGAAGAGAACTGGTATAATGTGCTCTGTTCTTCAGTGTTTTCAGAAGGATGAAACAGACTTCTACCTAGATACGTGTTGATCAATCAATATTTAATTTAAGATATTGACTCACATCATTGTGGCAAATCAAAAGTCAGAGTTGTGAGTCCCAGCAAATAAGTCCTGAAGAATTTTGGTTAAAGCTCATCTTCTAGGACAAGTAACGTAGTATTATAATTATGTTATATAATAACTATAATTGACTCCCTCTTTGGGAAGAACAACCTGCTTTTATTAAGGCCTTCAACTGATTGGATAAAGCCCATTCACATTCTGCTTCACTTAGCATTTACGAATGTAAAAGTTAATCTCATTTAAATACACTTTTGCCTACTCTACATAGTGAGTTCAGGATGGCCAGGACTATTTAGAGGGACCCTATCTAAAAAAAAAAAAAAAAATTAAGTAAATAATTTAATTAAATACACCTTTGCCAAAACATCTAGCATTATGTTGGACCAAAAGTCTTTATACTATGACCTAGACAGTCTGGTTGGCTATGATCTTGTCTTCTTGTTATCCCTCAATTGGAGGGAGTGCTGTTTCTATATAAATACTCCATCTGAGACAGATGATAGTCAATAGAATCCCACACCTCTGACACTCTGTGCAGAAACAGCCACACCAAACTCATTCCTTTATCTGTTGACTTTAGCTATTTGGGTTTATTTTTATTACTTTTTTTTTTTTTTTTTTTTTTTTTTTTGAGACAGGGTTTCTCTGTGTTGGCGACTGTCCTGGAACTCACTCTGTAGATCAGGCTGGCCTCAAACTCAGAGATCCTTCTGCCTCTGCCTCCTGAGTGCTGGGATCAAAGGTGTGCACCACCCCCCTCCCCCAACCCTCTTTGGGTTTTCAGCACTAAGAGCTGTTATTGGACAATAACTTTGTATCTCTATCTGTATAGTGTAGATTCTTTTTCTCCCATATGGTGTACATATGGATTTCTGGTTCGTTTTTATGAAATGGACATCTAGGGGTGTTCTTTCTGCTGAGCAGTGGCTAGCAGTGTTCCTTTATCGGTTAGGTGACACGTGGCAGCTAAAGCAATGTATGGGTCTGTTTGGATTGGCAGTTGATTTGTTCTGAGGTATTTGTTATGTTTTTGTGTTTGGTACTTCCTGGTATTTGACTCTGCTGTGTGGAAAAGTGGTTCACATTTTATCTAATATTGGGTAAAAATCCTACAGGCCCAGTAGGTGTCAGTATATATCTACAACACGAACGCTCTCCAGTCACACTCTTCTCCCTTAAGAACACTAGTTTCAATACAGCCCTCTACCTGAAGGTGACCTGTGGAGAAAAGTGTCCGTGGCTTCCAGTAGCTACTATGTTAGTACAATGAAGTTCTCAAGGGTTCAAATAACGTTAGGATAGTTTAAAATGGGCTGCAGAAAGGAGGGGAGAGAGACTTTGTCATTATATGGCAGTGAGGGAATATAAGGTCTGCCACAGGTCCCCAGAGGATAAAATGAGAGCTTCTGGGAGCTATAGAGGGAGCAAAGAATTAGCAAGCATGTGTGTAATAATTACAGTTTGAATGAAGGCCTCGTTATTAGTATACAATTAGTATCCATTAATTTTAAGGTTTTTTGGGGAGTTTTTTTTGTGTGTGTGTGTTTGGTTTGTTTTTGTTGTTGTTGTTGTTGTTTTGTTTTGTTTTTTTGGTTTTGCTTTGTTTGGTTTGGTTTGGTTTGGTTTTTCGAGACAGGGTTTCTCTGAGTAGCCCTGGCCGTCCTGGAACTCACTCTGTAGACCAGGCTGGCCTCGAACTCTGAAATCCGCCTGATTCTGCCTCCCAAGTGCTGGGATTAAAGGCGTGCGCCACCACCACCTCGCCAATTTTAAGATTTTTGGTTTTTTGTTGAAGGAATATAAATATAGTTTCTGAGGGAAGATAGCTTACTTTTAAAAGCTTGTCTATGATCTGGTAGACCTATTGCTACCAGATTTTTCATAGTGGGGCAGAGGCACTTCTTGGAGGGAAGGTGTGTCAGAACAAAACTTTATTCCATGATATGGAAGCAAAAAAGAGAGGAAGAGAATGGGGCTGAGATCCCAGTATTCCCACCAAGGGGTGGATATCCAATGTCCATAAGACCTCATCTCCATTTACCTCTCCCATAAATAAAGTTGCAGACTAAGACTGGGACTGTTTTTTGAGGCAGAGTTTCTCTATGTATCTCTGGCTGTCCTGGAACTCGTATCACCATGCCTGCCTGAGACTAAGACTTTTTAACACAGAGCCTTTGAGAGATACTTAAGATTCAAACCACCACGAATAATCAAACCACTTTCCGATGATCACAGAATCAGTAGCCACCTGAACCATGGACACAGCCACCTGGGCATTCTCATTTCTAAAACAGAAAGTAGTTCCTCTTGCGTGCTATGCTGAGGATAAAACCCAGAGCTTTGTTCTTAACAAGTACCCTGTGGTGGTTTGAATAGGTAAGGCCCCCATGGACTCACATGGCCCATAGGGAGTGGCACTCTTAGGAAGGGTGGTCTCATTGGAGTGGGTGTGGCCTTGTTGGAGAAAGGGTGTCACTGTGGAGGAGGACTTTGAGATCTTATATGTGGTCAAGCTCTGCCCACTGTGACCTTCTGCTGCCTGTGGATCAAGATGTAGAACTCTCAGCTCCTTCTCCCTCACCATGTCTACCTGCACGCTGCCATACTTCTTGCCATGATGATAATGGACTAAACTTCTGAAACTGCAAGCCAGCTACAATTAAATGTTTTCTCTTATAAGAGAGTTGCTGGTGTCTCTTCAGGGCAATGGAAACCCTAAGGCATGCCCTACTCACCCTCAGCCCTAATTAAAAAAAAAAAAAAAAAAAAAAAAAAAAAAAAAAAAAAAAGACCATCTTACTCTGGAATCCAAGCAACCTCAAATCCATAGTCTTTCTGCCTCCACTTCCTGAGGGCTGAGATTAGAGTGTGCACCACCACACTTGGCTTCTTTTCAGAACCTAACGTGGGCTAGTCCCCCTTCAACCGTGTACAATAAACGGGCTGAATTTCCAGGCCTCTGACATGTCTCCACCACACCCTGCCCATCTGATCCCAGCTCTTCAGTATGTATGTCTGTCATTTCTTCGGTCACAAAGCTGTGCTGGTTGCAGTAGTGGATCAGGCTGACCTCAAATGCTCAGAGATCTGCATGCCTCTGCCTCTTGAGTGCTGGAAGGACCTGCCCCGCCACACTCAGCTCTAGCCATAAGTCTTCATTTCACCAGTTTTTAGTGTATGAGAATTCCTGCTCTAGTTCATAGTTCTTTTTAATACTTATTTTTACTATTTATTTGTGTGTGTGTGTGTGTGTGTTATGTGCATATACCTGCAAGTTTCCACAGAGGACAGAAGGTGTTGGATCCTCTGGAGCTGTGGGTGTGAATGCTGGGCACTGAACTAAACTCTGGTCCTTTGCAAGATCAGCAAGCACTCTTTAACAATCGCGCCATCTCTTTAGCCCCAGCTTATTTTGAAAGTAGAACATAATAGGTCTCTTGTTCTTCTCCCTTAAATAACAAATAAAACAGCTCAAGTGTTAGACACTCCACAGGTTACCTTATCAAGCAATAGTAAAATTGTCTAAGTGAAGTTGCCCTTTACTGTTTAACTGAATGCTCATTCTATTTAGATAGCGCTTTTTTTTTTTTTTTTTTTAAATTAAGAGTGCTCTGTCTGCAGTACCCATGCATGACAGAAGAGGACATCAGATCCATTTGTCGCAAGCATGTCTTCACCTGGGAATTAAACACTGGTTCTTTGAATGAGCAGATGCTTTCTAGCATCTGTTTACTGGTTAATTATACAAACCCAAGGACTTAAAAATTGGATCAACTAGTTAATCAAAAGCTCACTGGGAGCGGGGTGTAATCCTAGAATTTGGCGGGCAGAGGCAGGCAGATCTCTTGAGTTAGAGGCCAGCCTGGTCTTCAGAGTTCCAGGATAGCCAAGGCTACCTAGAGAAACTTTGTCTTCAAAAACAAAACAAACGGCCGGGCGGTGGTGGTGCAAGTCTTTAATCCCAGCACTTGGGAGGCAGAGGCAGGCGGATTTCTGAGTTTCAGGCCAGCCTGGTCTGCAGAGTGAGTTCCAGGATAACCAGGGCTACACAGAGAAACCCTGTCTCGAAAAACCAAAAGACAAACAAACAAACAAACAAACAAAAGCATGGTGTTGGGGTGCACACCATTAATTGCACCGCTGGGAAAATAGAGTCAGAAGAATCTCTATGAGTTCAAGGCCAGCCTGGTCTACATAATGAACTTCAACACAGCGGGGGCTATGTTGGGAGACCCTGTCTCAAAGAGAGAGACAGACAGACAGACAGACAGACAGACAGAAACACACACACACACACACACACACACACACACA
>JADRCD010129367.1:0-13624 GCA_019843815.1 Montemys delectorum | reverse complement strand
AGAGAGAGAGAGACAGAGACAGAGACAGAGACAGAGACAGAGACAGAAGCGGACAGAAACAGAGATTTCAAGGTCCCAGAGAGGTGGCATAATAGGTAAGGGTAGTTGCCATGAAGCCGAGTGAGAGCTTAACCCATGGAGCCCACACGGAAGAAGGAGATCCCACTGCCACAAAACGGTCCTCTGACTTCCACACTCAATCTGTGGCACACACACCAGCTCCTCCTTCACATACACAACACACATAGATACAAAAGAGTACTTATATATTTTGCTTGCGTTTATGTATGTGAGCCGGGGGGAGATCCAGAGAGGGCTTACTGGGTCCCCTAGAAGAGGAACCCAGACTTGGGTGAGCCCACATAGCAATGTCCCAACTCAGTGTCAGTTTCGTGGTGTTTCTGTAGAAGAGAACATAGAAAAGGACAGGTAAAGAAATGAAGAGCCTTTTAAGCTACAGCGGCGGAGACGCGCGGCAGGCGGGCGGGCAGGCAGGCAGGTTGGAGCAGCGCAGGGAGACCCCCTGCCTGACGACCTTCTCCGACTTGGAGAAGATGGGCGTCCGTTCGTCCCTACCCAAAACAGTCAGCCACGGGGATGGATGTTGGGACCTGGGGGTGGGCAACGAGCAGCTAGTTAGGGGTAAGAGATGGTGCCGGGTGATTTGTCTCTGGCCCTTCAACGCTCCAGCACTGCACAAGGGAGCAAGTTCAACAGGCCGGGTGACCGGGAGGCGAAAGGTAGGGACGGGATGTCCGGCTTGGGTGCCTGACGGGGGCGTGGCTATGCAGATGAGGGTCGCGCAAGGGCTGCCGCGTCCGTAGCCGCCGGGGAAACGCGAGGGACTTCGCGTGCGCGCGGAAGGGAGCGCTGGACCTCGGGTGTCCGCGGATGCCGAGACGGCGTGTGCGACCGTGGAGGGCCGCAATCGAGCGGGGTGAAGTGACCGTGCGTTAAGAGTGGAGGGCGGGCGGGTGTGAGTCGGGGAGGGTGTTTGGGAAGGCATACTTACCTGGCAGGGGAGACACCATGATCAGGAAGGTGGTTTTCCCAGGGCGAGGCTCACCCATTGCACTTGGGGTGTGCTGACCCCTGCGATTTCCCCAAATGCGGGAAACTCGACTGCATAATTTGTGGTAGTGGGGGACTGCGTTCGCGCTCTCCCCTGGTCTTTGTGGTGTAAGAGTAGACTGTATTTGTACTTTGAACATCTCTAGTTTTTTGTGTGATATAGCTAGTGCACATGAGAAATGCTACTTTTTTTTTTTTAAAACTACAGCTGTGATATATAGTGCAGTAAGATAAACCACTGGAACAGACACAATCATAATCCTCTGTTGTACGTTTGGTTTGATCCTTGTTTTTGTATGTTTTGTATGTTTGTTTTCTTTTCAACCTGTATAATGGTTGTTCTACTCACTCTCAACCCTTAAAAAAAAAAAAAAAAAAAAAAAAAAGACCATCTTACTCAGGAACCCAAGCTGAGTCTAGACAATTTTTCTTCTGCATCCTTCCATTCAAGCAAGCTGTTAATAAGTTCTTAACAAAATACTTCAACTGAAGACCAGGGTACATCAGATCTTAGAGAAGGGACCCGCAAAGGGGAGTGACTGAGTCTGCTACACAGCCTGAAGAAGGAGTCTCTCCCTCGTCTTTGTTATAATAGGCAAAATGGTGGCCACATAGTTTTTTTGTTTTTGGAGACAGTTTCTCTGTAGCCTTGGCTATCCTGAAACTCACTCTGTAGACTTTTTAGCTGATCTTTATAGGCATAGGCAGTGTGAAGGGAGGTTGACTTTAGGCTGTGACTATCTGGGGTGAGGGGGAAGAACGCTATGATGGACATTTTCTGCACACATTTGCACTAGGCTCCCTGCGTCGGTAAGGCCTCTCTATCTTCAGTAGGGGAAAGCCTTACCTCAGGCCTTCACTCATTCAGAGCCTCCTCTGATCCCACAACTCGCTCTGCATTTTCTGTAAGTTAACAGGGTGAGCTGTGTATCACATGTACTCTTGGCAACTTCTTCCGTTTTTAGTAAGTATTCTGTGCAGCAAGGAGGAAGACGTTCCCTCAGAGACTGGTGGGAATGGGGGTAGGGCACTCACATTGATTGAATGCCTATATTTTCATCAAGCTTAAAGCAAGTTTACATATCATAAATTCGAGTAGTTTAATTCTGCAGCTGGCATTTTACTAATGATACCAGAATATAAACAGCTTAAGTAATTGCTTAAGTTTGTTGGTGCAAAATCAAGATTTATGTCCCGAACTGTATTCCTGACCCCCTCCCATATCTTCCCCACTGGCCTTGTAGCCCAAGGAGGGTTGAACTCCTGATACCCTAATGCAGAAGAACGCCACCACATTCAGCTTTAAGACTGGCACTTATCTCTATCTCTAGGAAAGGGCTTAGTGAGAAAAATCCATTAAATTAGTTTTCATTTTTCAACAAATACATATAAATATATGTGGAATGTTTTATGGGGCGGACGTGTGTAGACATCCGGGGCATGGGGTAAGGCGATCCTTTTTCAAATAAAGATACGAAATACTATGTAAACATCTACTTAAGAACATTTGTTGTTGTTGTGTGTTATTTCACTATCTGAAAACTAAGAATAAATAACAAACCTAAATAATGGTATCCAGAATAATGGATAGGTACACCAAAACCTCAGAAACTACCGCAAAGTCACACCAACGAGACACACAGCCTTAACAAAGAATTACTATGTCTGGAGTGTTTACAAGTGGCAGAGGGTGTTGCCTTGTCAGAGACACACATGTCACAACTGACCTCTGCAAGGCCACAACGTAGGAGAGGTACTAAGGAAGCAGGGGGAGAGAGGTTAGCCAAGGTGAGAAGATGGGGAGCCCTTGGAGACCTCAGGAACCCCTGCCTTTTAAATGAGCCTGAAGGATGAAGAACTTAGACAAACAACCTGGATAGGTGCCGCAAGGTTTGACTCCAGGAGCCTGAACTGATCTCCAAGATCACCTGTGCTCTTCCAGTCCTGGACGCTCACATTTTTCTTGCGGTCCTGTGAAAATCGAAGGCACTGCTGTTTTCCTCAGAGCTCTTTCTTTCAAGAGTCTATCAACTTTTGTCTACACAATTCCTTCTTTCATGAAGTCTTAATTTTGAGCAAAGACTGGAAAAGGCTCTGGAGATCTGTTTAACACCAGACTCTAGATTTACCCTGGAGGTCGTTGGATTGTCCTATTGTTACCTGTTTCTTTGATCTTACGGGTCTGTTGTCCAGAACCAGTCAGAGGAAGGAAGGAGTACCATTTGAGTGGGCCTGTCTAAGGCAGAACTGCATACTGCCACCATTCCAGCCTGTAGAGATTCATTGCCAAGAATCTGCAGGGCGGGCGAGGCAAGTGGGCGCACCTGACACTCAGAGGCCTTTGGGTGCCCCACTGCTCTTCCCATTTCTGTACCACAATGGACATCTGCCCCCTTTGTCTTGTCTTTGTTGTACCCCCCAAAAGATCTAGACACAACTCATGGTCTAGATGGGTATGGGAGTGCGAAGATAGACTGTGAAGGGTGGGAGAGAAAAGTCTCTCGACATTTCACGATTTAACGCTACCAAGAAGTCTCTGGCTACAAAGGACGACAGGCCTGGTCTCTCCCAAGGAAAACGGGATTCCATAAAATGGACTGATCAGATAGGTTCAGACTCAGCTTCTCTTCACCCTTCAGGCAATTTGTTGTAAGGTGAATTGTACTAGGTTAAGAGTCGTACTCTTAACTAGTTTAACCGGGAAATCACAACAGCAGTAGCAGCAGCAGCAACAGCAACAGCAACAGCAACAAGATGCTTCCAAAATTGTAAAGAATAAACTAAAGCTGTGGTTCGAAAAAGTACCTCAAGACCGAAGAAGTTCTGAAGCCTGCGTTAGCGATGCCCAGAGTCTCCCAGTGATTTATTCTTGACCAGGCGGCGGGGGTCGAATCCACGCTGCGGACGCGCGGCTTGGCTTGATATTTAGTTAAAAAACAAACAAACATCTTAGCTTGTAAGGTGATAAAGTACTGGACTTTGAGTTGCACGGACTAAATGACAGCAGCCGAGACCCCTCTGGGTCCCGAGTCCGAGACACTGAAGGCTAAATCAGGGGCTTCTGAGGACAGGCCACTCGAGGTCTCGGGAGAGAGCAGCGACACAGGAAACGCTGAGGGCAGGGGCAGAGGAAGAGCCCTACACTTCTGAGTGAAATAGACAAGAACAATGACGGTCGATCTTTGTTCAAGAGACAAGAACAGCGACGGTTGCTGACGCCATGAAGAAAAAGAAAAAACAAACAAACAAGCTACCCTGCCGCCCTCCGCTTCCTAGGAGCTGGACTTAACTAGCGTTAAATGCCCAGAATCTGGGACATACCCAAATGCCCGGGATCCTGTAGCTTCCGAGAGCACCGGGGTCCCCTGGGAGGATAACACCTACGTGCAGATCGGGAACTTGAGCCCTGGTGAGGAGCAGCATTCTGACCCCGGGGCCTGTGCGTCTTCGTGGGCGCAAACTTCTAAGGCAAAGCCACTCAGACGCTGCTGTCTGCTTGTCTGGGGGATCACTGGTGTGCCGATTAAAATTTAAAATGCCTTTGGATTTCCTGTTAGAAGCTGGTAGGGATTGCAGGCACAAGATTCTCAAGCAATCTCACAGGGGCAACCTCCCAGGTGGTTTCCGTAGTGTAGTGGTTATCACGTTCGCCTCACACGCGAAAGGTCCCCGGTTCGAAACCGGGCGGAAACAAATGGTCTTTTCTTACTCAACCTAGGTAACTAGGGTTACCACAGTGGGGGAAAAAAAGAACCCTTAGTAGTAGTAGTAGTATCTCTGCAGTGGTGGTTTTACATACTAGATATTTGGTGCTCCAAATGCAACAATGAAAGGCATCAAGCCTTTGGAGCGTTTGGAATCTTAGACGAAGTCACCCTCACTAACCTTAGTGTCCTTAGACGGAGAAAAATTCCAGAAAGCGATCCCTCCCTCCTCTGGAAGGTCTACTTTATTGGGAATAGGAACCACAGCTGGTATAAAAGAAACCACTCCAATTGTTTAAAATGTAAGCTTTGGCATTTCGTTATGATAGCCTGAGCTGATTAAAACAGCACCCTAGAAAATCCGCTGTTTAAGCACTAGGGAAAGTTCCCGTCTCTAGTGGATTTTAGTACTAGTGAGAGAACTAAGAATGGACTTGGATGAAGCGTGCCCTGTTAGTGCACCGGCAGCAGGCAGAGTGTGCAGGTGAAACGGTGCAGAGCTTTGAGTGCCGAGCATCAGCTAAAAGGTAGTCCGCTTGACTGGACAGTACAGGGCCATGTGAATGTCACAGGCAGTATATGAAAGTCGCCTCAGTCTCCTGCACATGGGTAAGAGGGAAGATCGTGATGATAGACGAGGCTTTTATTGTCCCCCAGAAGGTTCCTACTTAACTGGCAGGGGAGATACCACATTGTGCGAATGAGTTTTGTCCCAAATGTCTATTCAAAGGCCTCTGTAGACTAGCCTATGACCCAGTGCACCAAACTGTGGCACTCATCGACTGTGGGGGGGGGGGGGTCTCCTCTCTGCGGGCTCTGGCCGCTAGGACCAGAAGGGAAGTCACAATCGAGTCTAGATGTAGTGGACCATTCTTTTAATTCCAGCACCAGGGAAAGCTGAGTTTGAGTTTGAAGCCAGCCTAAAAGGGGCAGCTACGCTGGGCACGTTAGCTTTCTCCCACGGTCTCTCTTCACCTTCTCTTAGACTCCACTTCAAGGCAGATACCATTATATGATGCTTCTTTCCTCTTCCCTGTCTTCCTCAACCCCTTCCTCTTGACAGCGGGGAGCAAAACGTCCACAGTCCTCAAGCGCTCGCCCTTCTCACTGCTCAAAAGCCGTACACAAAAGCCGGAACAAGAGTTGCAGTTCATGTTGCTATTTTCTGCTTTATGGACACACACACACACACATACACACACACACACACACACACACACACAGAAAATCCAGGGTTTCGACTGACCAGCATCCGTGGCCTGGGGGCTCCCTCGTACTCCAGTCCGACTTGGCTGCGGCCGGAGGCGTAGCGAGAGCTGGGAAAAGGCAAGAGGATTAAGGGGGAGTCGAGAAAGGAAAGGAGAAGAAAAATGTGTTCGCAGGGGAAGAAAAGCAGGAAGACGCCAGAGAAAAACGAGGCTCCTCAGCTGAACAGCAAAGCCATTTACTGTTTAATGTAAGGCAGGTTTTGGAGTTTCCTGTTTGTTTTTGTTTAAATATAAATACAAATGTAAATATATACACTGTAGCTGCCTCTAGGCACCCCAGAAGAGGGCATTAGACCTCATTACGGATAGCTGTGAGCCATCATGTGACTGCTGGGATTTGAACTCACGACCTTCAGAAGACCAGTCGGGACTCTTAACCGCTGAGCCATCTCTCCAGCTTCCTGCCATTGGTTTTGTTTTGTTTTGTGAGTAAATGTTTGTAAATTCAAAACCAAAAGCCACTAGAAATAAGGGAATTCGTGTTTGGGATGCCTGGTAGTTGTCTAGCGTGTGCACATTGGTTCTGATCTGAGTCCTGGTAGCGTCGTGCGTACCTCTTGGGCTCACTGGAACTAACTCGTGCGTCTTTTGGTTTCCGATTTCCTTTTAATTCACGCAGCGGGTCGGAGAGCAAGCTTTACCTCCGGCTGCGGCGATCCTAGCGAGAGAAGGACAGCGTACGCGAGGAGAGGAACGAGGAACCAAGCCAAAGACAGGTGATTTATTTCTTATAGAGGAGAACAGGCCAGCTACCCGCATGTCTCCGTGGCGCAATCGGTCAGCGCGTTCGGCTGTTAACCGAAAGGTTGGTGGTTCGAGCCCACCCGGGGACGGATGCCTCACGAAAAGATAAGTTGCCTGTTTCATTCCGCTCTCAACTTCCACATCGTGACTTCTTTTTTTCACCAAAATCAAAGGCAAAGCGAAATTCTTTTCAAACTCTCAAAGTTGTAAGGATATGACTGATAGGACTAAAACTATCATTTGGTAAGGCTCCCTTCCTTTTTTTTTTTTCAGCTAATATCTGTCCCTTCCCCATATGCTTTTGACTTTTGATCACGTGTTTCATTATTACAAACAATAACACCCATTCTGTTGCACACATCTGTGGTCAGTCGCTTGTGCAAGGGCTCCTGCGGGGTCCTGGAGAGCAAGGGTTCAAAGCTAGTGTTGAAATTTGAAAATCTTGTCTCTTTTGTTGGCTTATTAGCTGTAATTCTTTCCCTGTTCTTATTGAGTCATTAACTTTTTGATTTAGGCGTTTTTAACTTGTCCTAGTATATCTTCAAGTGCTGTCATTCATGGCTACTTGCCTTACACATATTTTCCCCTTAAAGACGCCGAGTAATTCATCTTTACTACTTTTGTTTAAAGTCTGATTTTTTTTTTTAAGGAAATGGAAATAACAGGAATAGAGGTGCTGTGCTTGCCGTTTTGTTTGCGTTGGTATTTACAATGCTCCTAGTTTTTGGTGTGCATACAGATTCCCCTCAGGTGACAGCTGCTTTCACCGGTTATTGTATTGTGCGGTGCCAGTGCCAGAGGGATGGCTCTTCCACCTTGTTGCCCCTCCCCCCTCCTTTAAAGGCACACAGCGGATCTCTGAATTTTGTGTATGTACCATCACTTATTCCTCCAATTACTTCTGAAGTTTAATTCTCTGTGCGTAGGGGTGGTTTTCCTCAAGTGTCTAGTACACGAGGTTATTCAGTGAGCTAATAATTCTCATTACAACTGGAAATTTTTCAGTCACTATTCCTTAAAAAATTTTTTTTTCTCCTTCAGTCCATTCAGGATCCTCAATTGCTGGTTGGGCTTCTTACAGCTGCTCCACTGCTTACTGACGCTTTCTTTCCTTCTTTCTTTCTTTCTTTCCTTCTTTCTTTCTTTCTTTCTTTCCTTCCTTCCTTCCTTCCTTCTTTCTTTCTTTCTTTCCTTCCTTCCTTCCTTCTTTCTTTCTTTCTTCCTTTCTTTTCTTTTGGTTTTCTCAGACAGGGTTTCTCTGTGGCCCTTCTTTGTGGCCCTGGCTGTATTGGAACTCCCTTTGTAAACCAGGCTGGCCTTGAACTCAGAAATCCACCAGCCTCTAAGTGCTGGGATCAAAGGTCTATGCCCTCATGCTCCCGCAAACATTTTTTATTATTTACTTCTTAATGGCTTCCTGTAGCTTTGTGTTCCCTAACTTTTCCCCATTTAGTAGCTTACTCTGTTAATTCCATCTAGTAAATTTATTATCTTGGATGTTATTTTAGGCTCTGAAGGTTAATTCTGACCATTCCAGTTTTTTTGTGGTCTATATCCTTGAACCTGTAAAACAATTATATAAGAGCTTCAAGTTTTTCTCAACTCATTCTAACTTATCAGTTCCGGCCCAGGATCTATTTATTCTCCTCATTATGTGCCATGTTTCTTGCTTTTGTGCATGCCTCGTATCTTACTTTTATTGCTGTGAAGAGACACCATGACCACAGCAACTCTTATAAAGGGCAACATGTAATTGGGGCTGGCTTACAGTTTCAGAGGTTCAGTCCATTATCATCATGGCAGGAAGCATGGCAGGACATAGGCAGACATGGTGCTAGAGAAGGAACTGAGAGTTATACATCCTGACTAAAGGCAGCAGGAGACTGCGTGTCACACGGGGAATAGCTTGAGCATATAAGACCTCAAAGCCAGCCCCCACAGTAAGGCCACACCTCCTAATAGTGCCACTCCCTAAGGGCCAAGCATACCCAGACCATCACGTGCCCGGAGCCTTCTCTCCAGCCCCTGCTGTGAATCTCTCCGCAGGCATGCCCAGATCAGCGTTCTGCCGAACACTGGCAGAGGAACCTCTACTGGGAACACTCCCGCTTCCCAGTTCTCTTCGAAATATATCACAGACTTATGAATTCTAGCTATCCCTAAGCTAAATAGGCATGTGTGTGAATGATAAATTCCCAAGGAAGCCATCAGAGAACTCTCAACAACTGTGATCAAGATATTGAAGTGTTGTTCTCCACGTGGATAGCTTCTGGTGGGGATGCAGTTGGAGAAGGGCTCATCTTCCCTTGGGTAGCTGGCCACTGGAAGTCTGTGCTCCAGTGAGTAAATGGACAACACAAAATGGACTTGTTTTGCTTTGTTGTGGTTTTCCTTTCTTTTTCCCCACTTTCTTCTTAAAGTGAACATGGGAGGACTGGGAAGTAAGTGTGGTCATAATCGGGGTGCATGATGTGAAATTCCCAAATAACTAATACAAAAGTTATGTTGGAAAAATACTGCCAAAGAGACTTCTAAAAAAAAAATAGAGTATAAAATTTTGCAGGAGAATGCATCCCACCTGTCACGGGGGAGCACAGGGGCCTGTGGTTCTTAGTTTTAGGTTAAAAAATTTTTTTAGACATTTCCAGAGGGTAACTTGAAGACAATTTTGTTGAAGATTAAAAGCCATAGATACTGTCCCTTGCCTTTAATCCCAGTATTCAGGAGGCACAAAATGTGGAGGGAAATGTGCTTACTACCAGATTAGTTGAGAAATGTGTTTCTAACACATAAAGACAAACTGTTAGCTATCAACCATAGAGAATGTTCCAGGAGAGGGTAACCGCAGCCATCACACACTGAGGACCATGCTTTGTGGCCCTCTCCTCTTCTGGTGTCTCGGGGGTCACCTCCAGCCACAGCTTCCAACGCCCGTTAAGGTTAAACAATCTACAAGCAAAAGCTGATGAGGTCGAATTTGATTATAAATCCCCAGTCAGCGCATGTTTATAACAGAGCGCAATAGAGCCAGAGTAGCAGCGCCAGGAGGCTGTGGTGACGTCACAAAACCATTCTAAGACTACACAAACCCTGGGGTTCGAACGGTGGAGTATCCAAGATAGTAGGAGCTCCATCCCTTCTGGGACACTTGCAATCTAGAAAGTCATCTGCTTGCTTCTGTCTCTAAGAGGAGAGCCGGAGGAGGGCCTTGCCAAGAGCCGGCCGCCCACTCGCCTTCCTCCAGGGCTGCTCCCGCCCAGCCCGAGGTTAGTCACCGGGAAAGGAGTCGCACTACATCAAAGATGTCTTCTGCTCACTAAAAGAGACCCAGGAAACATTTCAAGGACATTTGGAACTAGGTATTTCTGTCAAATCTGAAGACTGTCTTTGCAGAATACAAAACATAGCACACGCTGATCATAAAAGTCTGATGGTGGTGGTTGAAGAGCTGGCCAGTGTGACAAAGTCCGTCACCACCAACGACGGCCGGCCGTCTGCTTTATTTGGCTAGGACTACATACTTTCATATTTAAAATCTAGAAACAGCAAAAGAAACCCTTGTGGGATTTAAGATATTAGAAAATGCTGTGTCTATAAAAATAAATCGTATAAACAAAAAACAGTAAGGATGGTTGCTTGTCTGGTTATGCCAGATTCGTTTCATAAATGTGGTTTCTGGATACTTACATTTTGTGTGGGACCACACTAAGACACAACCTTTTCCGGAAATGGTCCCATGAATAGACACCCTGATTCAGTCCTAGATATCTAATAATCCCAGCCAAAGTGACGACTAAAATCAATCGTCACCGCAGTTTAAAAAGAGAGTGCACTGAAAAGACGTCAAGGTAGCCACAGGAAATTCTAGGCTGTGGGAATGAATACGGGTATTCTTTATGTGTTTATCAAATGTATTTGTTTTTTTTAAAAAACGGGTTTTTTTTTTTAACCCGGGCAGTAGTGGCGCACGCCTTTAATCCCAGCACTTGAGAGGCAGAGGCAGGAGGATTTCTGAGTTTGGTCTACAGAGTGAGTTCCAGGAGAGCCAGAGGCTACACAAAGAAACCCTGTCTCTCGGGAAAACCGGAAAAAAAAAGGGGGGAGGTGGCCCGTGGATAAAAGGACAGGGTGCGGAATGGATGTGGACATGTGAGAAAAATGCTTGTTGAGAACACAGACGAGAAAAAAAATGTTGTTTGTAATAAAATATTGGGGGAGCAGTTGTTGGGATAAATACTATTGGGAAGGTAGGTGGATCACGAGGGGATTTGGGACAGTTTTGAATTCTTCTTTGGTTTTTCACTGGCTCTTTTTAAACGATTTCCATTTCTTTAGATAGATTTTTACAATTTGCAACTTCTGTCCTGGTGCTTCTGAGCCTATTTTCTGGAGCCCAACTGCCTGCATTCCTTCTGTTCTAATCCTCCTTTCAAACTTCATCCCGCTCATCGTTAACGGGCCTTCTGAGGTTTCCGGTTTTCCATCCAAGCTTCTGCAGACCCACCAGGGGAATGCGGAGTTTCCCTTTTTCTGCCAACGCACTGCCAAACAACCTCTCCTTCCCAATCTTGAAGTCACAAAAGCAAAAGCAACACCACGCTCGAATCCCATGCGTGGGTCTGAGTCCATTGCTGTACAAATTCCGACACGATCCGAATCCGAATGCAAAACGTCGATGAACCAATGTCCAATACTGTAGAGGTACTAAAAGCTGCATCGTAGTCGGCACCAGAGAGGAGGCACCAAGCAACCTCCACTAAATCAGAGACTGACCTGGGGGGCCACTTAGCTTCCAGCTCACCTGAAGGCAAAGGAAGCCCGGGAAAGGCACGTGAACTTAAACCTTTTTGTAAGGCTAGGAATAAAGGGAAAGAAAAGAGTTCTGAGAAGTAAAGAGAGAGGTCCCACCGAGATTTGAACTCGGATCGCTGGATTCAGAGTCCAGAGTGCTAACCATTACACCATGGAACCTATACATGTCATTACTTCACATTATTCCTTAGTTATATAAGAAAGTGCTTATCATCTATTTTCTTAGTTATTAGTTTTATGTGTTTTTATTTTATCTGCCCCGCAGGAAATGAGAAATGGAAGGCAAATCCTCTGCCGTCCTAAAACCAGACAAGAGCCCCATCAAAAGCAACATGGTCTCCCTTCATTTACTACACCTCTTTGTCCTGAGATGAAATTTCCCCACGCAAAAGCATTATCTTTTGCCTGTCATTCTATTCCTCCTCCAAGAGGCTCAGTGATGAAAGGGTGTGATCTGGGACATCCTGTGCTCTTCCTTGAACCACAGGCACCCATGATGGTTCACACTACCCATCTCTAACATACAATAGGAAGGACTGGAGGGACCTTCCTGGTTATTTGTTGTTGTTTTTCATATACATATGTGTGTTTCATTTAGGTTAAGTTTTTTCCTTAAACACACATACACACATATTTATCGAATGAAATAAGAATGAGTGATAGTTAAGGTTATAAAACTCTTAACTTAGATCACACCTGCCTGAAATCCATCAGTGCTAGCCAAACCAGAGGCTTGGCTCTGACATTTAGACACCTGTTTTCTGAAAGTTGCCAATTGACTCCATTTTAATTTCCTTATCACAACTGAAATTTTTTATTTTTAAAGTAGATACTATCCAAAGGTGCCCAAACCACTCACTGAAGGGTCCTAGGATATTGAAAGACCCCCGTAGGGAGACCCTCACTCAAGTCTCAGGAGAACGGGCACCCAAGGAAACACGAGAGACCATCTTGATGTAAACACACGAGGTAGTTTTAATATTGGAGCTCCGGGTGGACCCATATCTCACACAGGAGACAGAGGGATCGACCACGAGGCTCAGGGGTTAGGGGTTTTTATAGGAAGGAGGTCTAGGGGAACAAAGGAATTAGCATAGCCTATACATGATTGGTCACTACAAATATTAACTAGTTAGTGTACATGCAGACCAGAGTGGAAAATTCCTAAGAGGGGGGTGCTATTCGGGAGTCTCTGGCTGACCTTAAACTATCTCTAAGAGGACCAGATGGCCCATTTCCCAGGCGCGTCCTTGTCTGTCTGGGCCCCGGACATGTCCTTGGGATGTCTAACAGCTTGCTTGTTTTTATTCAGGCTTGTTTGGACATTCACAGACTTGGTACAGGCTTGGCCCACTGAGTTTTTCTCCAGCCTGTAATCATTTTTAAGCTTCAAACTTAATTTCTCCTTTCAATATATGTATCCAAAGCTTCATAAAACACACAGGTAAAATTCAACAGTATATCTCAAAATAGTAATGTGTGCATATACAGTCAGCCTGGGACTGGTAAAGATAAACCTGTGTTTGTTAAGGTTTTAATTAAAATTTCTTTGATCACTCATTTATAATTGTGGGAAAATGAAGGAAATTTTGCACTTAGCAGGGAAGGGCAAGAGAAAAATCTATAAAGTGATCATAAGAAACAAAACAAAGTTATGTTTGATTTTTCAGAGTTGAATCTACCTAACTGGAAATTAACTAGGTAGTCCTTTTTGATTGGCGAAGTCTCTGCTTTGGTTTATAGTTCAGCCTGGACTGTTTGGTTTGGAGCTAGACAAACACATAACATCTGACTTTGTAACCCAAGCTACTTTAAAATTCATCTTAGCCTCCAGTGTACTGGGATCACTGGTACGTAGAAGCACCTTGTACTGTTTACACGGGGGCGCCGGTGAGCTTACCTGGGACCCCACAGCTCTAGGCTTCCTCCATATGACCACACCTTAGTGAGATAACCTCTCAAATCCCAACTCACTCAATTCCTAAAACGTGTGTGTGTGTGTGTGTGTGTGTGTGTGTGTGTGTG
>JADRCD010129323.1:15793-27020 GCA_019843815.1 Montemys delectorum | reverse complement strand
ACACACACACACACACACACACACACACACACACACACACACAAACATGTATATTCTTTATGCCAGCTTTATGATACTATGAGCAAAATCAAAAAACCCAAGAAGCCAGGAACAGTGACGCAGCCTTAGTCCCAATATTTGGGAGACTAAAGAAAATCAAACCAGGAAGCGAGGCCAACTTGGAGAGCATCAAGAGACCCTAGCTCTCTCCAACCTTCCTTCCCCCTCTCTCCCCCTTCTCCAATCTATATATATTCAGAAAACAAACAACACAGTGGAAATATGAAGAATTGATAGAAACACAGACCGAAGAAGTACAAATTGTCTTTGAAATGATAAGATCACAGAAATAGAATTGCACTTTTAAACCACGTATGTGACCCCCCCCCCCTCAAAATACAGGGCTGGAGAGATGGCTTAGTGTTTAAGAACACCTGCTGTTCTTGCAAAGGGCCCAGGTTGCTTTACTTTGTTGAGACAGAGTCTCACTATGTAGCTCTGGCTATACTAGAATTCACTATGTAAACCAGGCTAGCCCTGGATGTATGTCTGTGCACCAGATGCATGCCTGATGTCAGAGGAGGAAGCCAGAAGAAGGCATCGACTCCACTGGAACTGGAGTTATAGATGGTGTGAACTGCCATGATGAGAATGGTGCTTGGGTGTTTGCAAGAACAGCTAAGGCTCTTAACAGCTGCGACATCTTGTCTAGCTCCCGATACTTAAGAAATTTTCTTTTTTGTTTTGAATGAATAAATGTTGGAAAAATTGGAAAAGTAGTGAGAAACTCCATCCTTACTATTTCTTCCTGTAGCTTCTCAGCAATATTTTATTTTATTATCTTATTTTTTGTTTGAATCCAGATTTTAATCGTGTACCTAAATAATGATATAAGAAAGAGGAGTTCTAAGGCCTTTATATCATTTTCATGGGAGGATTGCAGAGTAGTTGACTTGTCCTGTGTCATTGCCCAAAATATTTAAAGGCTTAGAGTTGTTTTTTTCTGAAGAAGAAAGCCAACTTACTATGTCCAGTGCTAACTCTGCCCTTTGTCTATAGAAATATTGATTTGCCATCTGGAGTTTCCAATGTTTACCTAGAACTGATTCAAATGGGCAGAATATGGAGTTTTCTGTCTATTTCCAGGCAAGTTCTTCACATTTCCTGGCTTCTGAAATTCTTCCTTCCAGGGGCTGGAGAGATGGCTCAGTGGGTAAGAGCACTGACTGCTCTTCCAAAGGTCCTGAGTTCAAATCTCTTCTGAAGTGTCCGAAGACAGCTACAGTGTACTCACATATAATAAATAAATAAATCTTAAAAAAAAAAAAAAGAAATTCTTCCTTCCACAAATCTTCTATAACTATGCACCAAGCCAGCAAAACCAATAACACTGAGTCTTCGGGGAAATCCAGGAGGCATTTTGGAGATATTAATGATTGTCTAATCCCCACTGGATGGAGGGTTCCACCTTGGGGTTTAGTTTCCTGACAGCAACTTGTATATGGCTCAGAATAATATAAAACTTGTGAGACAGTTTTTTCAAGTTGAGTCCTTGGCTCCTCCTCACATTTAGATCGACTCCCAGGAGCTGAGTAAACTGAAAATTCATCGATCTTCATGTAATTTTTGTGAGATGAGTCCTTTTGGGGTGCTGCATAGACTCTGAAGGTGAGCAGGCTCAGGCTGAGGCCCCACAGATCTCTGAATTACCCTGAGCATGTTGCTGGCAGCCACAGCTCTGGCAGGGTCCTCCAGCAATATTTTAACTCAAAGATCTTCCAAGTTTAACTCTCAAACTATTGGATTATTTCTTGCTTCTGCTACTGAAGTAGGCTTCATCTTTATCGCCTCTAGCCCGTTCTCCATACAGCAACTAGATGTGTGCGGATAGATAGGCAGGTAGGTAGGTAGTAGGTAGGTAGGTAGGGAGTAGGTAGGTAGGTAGTAAGGTAGGTAGGTAGGTAGGTAGGTAGTAGGTAGGTAGGTAGGTAGGTAGGTAGTAGGTAGGTAGGTAGTAGGTAGGTAGGTAGATAAGATCTCACTGTATTGCCTAGGCTGACATCAAACTCACCCTTCAACTTCCCAAGTGCTGTGATCACAGGCACACACTCCTATGCCTAGTTCAACCATATGGTTGCCTTTTTAAAAATTAATTTAAAAAATCTTGTGTGTGTATGAGTGTTTGAGCTGCGTGTAGGTCTATGTGCTATATGTATGCAGTGCTCACCTAGGCCAGAAGAGGGTGCCAGAGACTCTGGAACTGGAGTTTCAGTCAGTTGGGAGCTGTGGGTGTTAGGAGCCAAACCCCAAAGGTTTGAAGAGATGGATCAGTGGTTAACAGCACTTATTTTTTGTTTTGTTTTGTTTTGTTTTTGTTTTGTTCAAACACTTTATTCAGAGGCTTGGGGAGGAAAGGTTGTGGAAGTCCACGCTGTCTGCTGTCCTGCGCAGGGCGGACCTTACCGATCTCCCCATCGCTAAGAGCTTTGTTTTGTTTTGTTTTGTTTTGTTTTGTTTTGTTTTGTTTTTTTGAGACAGTGTATCTCTGTGTCGTCCTGGCTGTCTTAGAACTCACTCTGTAGACCAGGCTAGCCTCGATCTCCGAAATCTGCCTGCCTCTGCCTCCCTATCTCAATAAAACAAACAATTTGGGTCCTTTGCAAGAACAGCAGGTGCTCTTAACTGAGCAATTGGTCAAAGATGCCAAGTCTAGCTAGGCATGGTTTAAAACTATAATCACGCCTTGAGAGATTGAAGCAAAAAGACTTTCAAGAGTTCGAGGCCAGCATGAGGTGCATGAAACCCTGTCTCAAGAATAAAAACTTAGGGTCTGGGCCGTTAAGAGCCCAGTATTTCTAGGTTCAAATCCCAGGACTCACATTACAGCTAATAAGTCAATCCTACGTCCTCTTCCAGCCTCTGTGGGCACAAAAAAACACACGCGGTGCACATACAGACAGATCGACAAAACGCCCATACTCAAGTAATTTTTAAAATGCTTTATAATGAAGTTAAAAGGGGTTTGCTGGGGGCTTGGCTGGTCGGCATTAGCGGCTTGGGGGTTTCGGTTCTGCACGATGTGGTCTCTAGGCAGGCCCGCGAGCCATGTCTAGGGACTAAATTAATTCCGCAATCGCTTTTCTCTGGGAGATGCAGGGGAGCACCAGAAAGGCCAAGAACACATGCGCGAAGAAGAAACCACAGAGTTAGTCCTCCCGGGATAGAGAGGCCGGAAGTTCTCCCGGAGCTACACGCTGTGTACTGGAAGCCGGGCCGAGGCAGCAGGAGAGGGGTTCGCTCGGTGCTTGGCTGGGTGGGTGAGGCCGAGGGTCGACGTTAGGGGCCTTGGTTCTGCACGATGGCGTCTCGGGCAGGCCCGCGAGCGGCCGGCACGGACGGCAGCGACTTTCAGCACCGGGAGCGCGTCGCCGTGCACTACCAGATGAGGTACGAGGTGAGCCAGGCGAACCGAGGCCTTTCCGGGCGGAGCCTGCAGGTCCTGGGAAGCGATGCCGGTGATCCTCACGCTGTCGCTCCCCAGCTAGTTGTCATGCACCCGCCAGGTCCCTTGCTCCAGCGAACTCTGCTCTGTTTCCAGGCCGGGGAAGGCCCGCCGCCTTGGTCCGCCTTGGTCCGCCTTGTGCTTTGGGGGGATCCAGCCTGCACAGGCACATGGTTCGTGGCTTGGGTGACCTTGGGAACACTTCTTTTTCAAGTCGAGGTCCAACGGTAGAGTTCAGCCGGGCCTCGAACTCACAGCCTTCCCCTTAGCCTCCTGAGTGCTGCTGGGTTTTCAGGAATGCACTTAGCCTGAAAAATACTTAGCATTTTTAAAGAAGATTTTAATTTTTAATTTCGTGTGTGTGTGTGTATTTGTGTACATGTGCACATGACAGGAACTTCTCGCAGAATCCAGTAGAGGGTGGTGGGGCTGGAGTTACACATGGAGTTTTGAGTCCACCAGAGGTTGGTGCTGAGACCCAAACCCAGAAGGATGACAAGCCATCTTTCTAACCACAGGTCAGGTCAGAAGTGGTTTTGTAAGCTAGAGTCTTGGTATGTGATCCAGACCCGCCTCCACAGCAGCGAGTGCTCTTAATCACTGAGCCTTCTCTCCAGCCCCAACGCGGGTTACTTCTAATTTGAGTTTCAGTTTTCACATCTTCAGAGGGAGAAAATGTCATATTTTCTAGGTTTCGGTGAGGAATTAGCAAGTCATTTCTGTAAAGGCACAGCATAGGAACTGCCACATGGTAGCTGCTAAACTTGGGGCTGTCTGGGTGTGCATGGTAAAAGGTGGCCCTGTCCAACCTGAAGTTTAGGAATATGTCCATATCAGGAGGGTTTTCCATGTTCCTTTTTGTGTTTTATAAATCCTTCCTGGCTATCCATCCTTTATTGGGTTATGCACCGAGGCTATAACAGTGTGCAAAACCAGACTTGTTATTTGGTTTCATGTTATACTTCCTTTTTTTTTTTTTTTTTTTTTTTTAAGGTTTTTCGAGACAGGGTTTCTCTGTGTAGCCCTGACTGTCCTGGAACTCACTCTGTAGACCAGGCTGGCCTCGAACTCAGAAATCCACCTGCCTCTGCCTCCCAAGTGCTGGGATTAAAGGCGTGAGCCACCACCGCCCTGCTAAACTTTTTTTTAAAAAAAGATTTATTTATAAGTACACTGTAGCTGTCTTCAGACACACCAGAAAAGGGCATCAGATCTCATTTTGGATGGTTGTGAGCCACCATGTGGTTGCTGGGATTTGAACTCAGGACCTTTGGAAGAGTGCTCTTAACCACTGAGCCATCTCTCCAGCCCAAATCTAAACTTTTATATAAGAAACAACCAGCCATTTCTACTTTAATCCTCAGAGTGCATATCTACTCATTAACAAAATTTTTATTAAATCATATCAGGAAGCTGAGGGCAAAAGTGAGTATAAGAAATTAATCATCTGGATCACCAACCCAGCTTTATCAAGAGAGGCAGGTCAGCCAGAGCTGGCTGGGCTGTCATTGTTCTTGTTCCCTGACCTTAAAAAGCAACCCTCGCTCAGTATTTAAAAGTGTACCTTTCTAAATTGTTCCCCAAGATTTTCTACATCAAAGCCACTAACTAAAACACCTTAACCTAACATTGATAGTTATCACCAGGAAAACTTTCATCAATTATGCTGTGCCAAAATATGCCCAAAAAACTACTTGGGGTCAGACTTCTGAAGTTTGAGATACCACCAGATACTGAGATGTGACCTCATAAAGATTGTTAACTCTACTGGGGAGGGGCGTGGAAGAGACTCCCTTCCTCCTCCTGCAGTGGCTGAGCTATAAGAGTACTTGCTGTTGTGTCAGAGGACCTAAATTCAGTTCTTAGCACTCACATAGAAGGCTCACAACCATCTCTAATCCAGTTCCAGGGCTTCTGATGTCTCCTTCTGGCCTCCAACAGCATAGGCGTGGATGTGATGCACACATACACATAAGATACATTTTTTTTTTTTTGGTTTTTTGGTTTTTTGGTTTTTTGAGACAGGGTTTTTCTGTATAGCCCTGGCTGTCCTGGAACTCACTCTGTAGACCAGGTTGGCCTTGAACTCAGAAATCCTCCTGCCTCTGCCTCCCAAGTGCTAGGATTAAAGGCTTGCACCACCACTGCCCGGCCCTTTTTTTTTTTTTATTAAAGATTTATTTATTATTATATGTAAGTACACTGTAGCTGTCTTCAGACACACCAGAAGAGGGCGTCAGATCTCATTACAGATGGTTATGAGCCACCATGTGGTTGCTGAGATTTGAACACATGACCTTCGTAAGAGCAGTCAGTGCTCTTACCACTGAGCCATCTCTCCAGCCCGATATATTTTATTTATTTATTTATTCTTTTTAAAAGAAAAAGCCAAACTAGATCCTGCCTCGAAGGAGCTTGAATGCCAGATTGATTTTTTTTTTTTTCTTCTTTTCTCCTTACCTCCCACATTTCCTAAGGTGAGTTTATTTCCTCCTTGAATCCATTGAATTTTTCAGCTGGTTCTTTACCTCTCTGTACAGAAGGATGACAAGCTCTTTGGACCTTTCTCAACTTTAGGCCCTTTCCTATTAGGGCCCTCATAACCCAAGGTCTTGTTTTCGTGCATACCTAGAGGAGAAACCTTGCTCTTGAGACTGAAAAGGATACGACTGAGACCTGGGGAGTTAAGACTAAGGGAGACATGCTTCCTTCCCACGACAACTGTAGCTGGAGAAATATGGGAGCCTGAGCTGTGTTCCTTGTTGCTACAAGGCCTCCTGGCCCTTGCTTCTGTGATGCAGAGCTGTCATTTTAACCACAGCTCAGAACTTCTGTCATGGCTTGGCGAGATGGTGTCTTGTTATGTGGTCCAGACCAACCCCTAATTTGGACTCTCCTGCCTTGGCCTCCCAGGTGCTGCTGCTGCCCTTCAGTCTTGAAGTATCCTCACATAGTCTTTGCAGTTACCAGTTATCTGTTACTGCCTCTTCCGTGTGTCTTGCCACTTGATTTCTTGAAACACAAATACATAAATCCTTGTGCCTTTGTGCTTGCATGTTTTTGCCTCTGCATACAATAGCTACCTCCATTCAACTAGAGCCTCGGCTGAAATAGCTTTCTCCTCTACAGATAGCCTTCTCTGACATTCCAGTTTATGCTACATTGATTACTCCCTAGGATATCTTGGGCTCATGTGTATTTAGCTTTACTCTTTTCTTTTTTTTTTTTTTGAGACAGGATTTCTGTGTGTAGCCCTGGCTGTCCTGGAACTCACTCTGTAGACCAGGCTGGCCTCAAACTCAGAAATCGACCTGCCTCTGCCTCCCAAGTGCTAGGATTAAAGGCACGTGCCACCACTGCCTGGCACCCTTCATTTTCTAATTACTTTTGTCTCCATCCCTTGTACCCAGCCTCTGTCAGAGGCTGTGTCATTCACACTGGATCCGTCTGTCTTATACACATGCCTGGAATGCGGGTTGGTGGTCAGAGCACTTTGAGTGAAAATTGCTTCTCCCTTTGCTCTGCCTTACAGTGTGACCCTCAAGTATGAAATCAAGAAGCTGATCTACGTGCATCTCGTCATATGGTTGCTGTTGGTTGCCAAGATGAGCGTGGGACACCTGAGGCTCTTGTCACATGATCAGGTGGCCATGCCCTATCAGTGGGAATATCCATATTTGTTGAGCATTGTACCCTCTGTCTTGGGCCTTCTCTCCTTCCCTCGAAACAACATTAGCTACCTGGTGCTCTCCATGATCAGCATGGGGCTCTTCTCCATCGCTCCCCTCATTTATGGTAGCATGGAGATGTTCCCTGCGGCACAGCAACTCTACCGCCATGGCAAGGCCTATCGCTTCCTGTTTGGTTTTTCTGCCGTCTCCGTCATGTACCTGGTGTTGGTACTGGCAGTCCAAGTTCATGCCTGGCAACTGTACTACAGCAAGAAACTCTTAGACTCTTGGTTCACCAGCACACAGGAAAAGAAACGGAAATGAAGCCTGCCTGATGGGCTGCTCTGAGGGGTAAACCCAGTCCCCCATTGAGCAGTGTGAAGGGAGCTGATCAAAATCTCCATGGACTGTGGCATCTGTGATGTTGGCACCTAGTGCACACTAGGCTCAAATTTTGGCCTAGAGTTCTCTGTTACCATCTGGTGAGGTGGCAAAGCTGTAGTATTTAGTTTATTCTTGACTAGCTACAGCTGGGTGACCAATGGCTGTGAAATACTTTACCTGGTTGAACTTGAGGCCCTCTAGAGTTTGGGTTTTCCAGACTGAGCCTTATCCTTGCCTTCTCTTGGTCGTACTCCCTGCTTCATTTGTCACTTCTTCACCGCCAGTACTAGAAGAGATCTGGAACAAATCGGTATGTGAAAGTCTACTCCAATCTGTGGGTCACAGGGCAGGCAACATTTGGGAAGTTGCTCCCCTGTGGGCTGTTCTGTTTACTGCAAACCATTTTAAATCAAAAGAACCTCAATAAATAAAGTTACAACTGTCCTGTGCCTTGTGTTGGAGAGTTGATTGATTTTCAGAGTTGTATGAGACTGCCCGTGGAGAAGAGAGACAGGGTAAGGATCTAAGTCAGCTGCAGCCCTCTAGCTTTTAGGTAAGAATTACCCTGGGGTGAGGGGCACTGGAGGTGTGGTTCAGGGGTTAAGAGTGCTGGCTGTTCTTCCAGAGGACCCAGGTTCGGTTCTTAGCACCCGCATGGTGGCTCAAAACTATTTGTAACTACTGTCCCAGGGTATTTGATGCTTCTCTTCCTGCCTCTGGAGATACTTCATGGGCATGAGGTGTTAAGACAAACTTTTTTGCTGGGCAGTGGTGGTGCACACCTTTAATTCCAGCACTTGGGAGGCAAAGACAGGCAGATTTCTGAGTTCGAGGCCAGCCTGGTCTACAGAGTGAGTACCAGGACAGCCAGGGCTACACAGAGAAACCCTGTCTCCAAAAATCAAAAACCAAAAACCAAAAAAAAAAAAAAAAAAAAAGACAAATTTGCAGGCAGAACACTCATACACAGAAAATAAAGCAATTTAGCTCAGGCTGTCTTGGAATCCACTATGTAGAACAGACTGAGCTCAAACTAACAAACTTTGCCTTTGCCTGCCTATTACAGGAATTAAAAGTTTAGTCCTTTATGTGTCTAAAGCTGTATAACAGTATCCAAAATGATTTTTAAGAATCTGCTTGTAGGAACTATATTAGTTCCCACTAACTGACAGATAACACAAGGCATAGTAAGAAGAAAGGGATTTGGGTTCTTTCTCTGTTAGCTTTCTGTCCTATACATAGGTGTTTTGGTAGCATGTATGTTTGGGTACCACTTGGGTACCTAGTACCTGAAAAAGCCAGAAGAGGGCATTGGATCTCCCGAAGCTGGCAGGCTGGCGTTAGAGAACCACTGTGTGGGTGCTAGGAACCCAAATCTTCTAGAAGAGCACCCAGTGCTCTTAACCACAGCAGCATCCCTCCAGACCTTATGAAGGCATTTTATGGACCCAGTAACACCATATGAGTGTCAAAAGTGGTGGTTGCCCGATCTTTACAAGCAGGACAGGAGAGTGAAGGAGATGGAGAGACTCTTAAGAGATGGTCTAGACCCAAGAAAGGCTTGTGTGCTGCCAGGAGTGACCATTAGGCTGAGATTCTAGCCAGAGATTTTACTATCTTTGTTGGTTTTATTACATTTTATTGCCATCCCAGGAATCAAGTAGGGTTTCATACGTGTTAGTGCTCTATCAACTGAGCCTCATTCTTATGTTTTACCCTCCTTTTGACACACTGTAGCTCAGATTCCCCTTAAACTCAGCAATCCTCTGGCTTTTATCGTGCTGGGATTATGGGTGTCTCCCCTCCCAGCTGAGCCTGTTTTACATGAGATACATGGATATTGTGGACGTTCCATGGCTCTGAGGCTGAAAGAAATGTGAATGAACTACCCAAAACATAGAGGTTTACATATCAAGACACCTTTCCTTGGTGAACAGTGCTGTGCTTGCCTCTCAAATTGGGAGTGTCTACCTATTTTAGGAGTGATTTTTCTTTCCTTCTCTCCCCTCCTTTCCTTCTGACACGGTTTCTTTATAGAATCCTCCTGCCTCTGTCTCTGAAGTACTGTGTAGGTATTTGTCACCATGTTCAGCTAAGAATGATATCTCAGAATGCTGGAAGTTGGTCCCTTCTTCACATTCTTGGTTCACATTCTCCTGGCCAGGGCCCCAACACTGGGTACAGAGCCAGCAGACCTTAGGAAATGGCCATTACGGGAAGATCCTGTTGCTGCTACTCATGTCCTAGCCAAGTCTATGCATAGGAAAGACTGACAAGGGAAATGGCTGCCAGATGCTTCACTCCACCCTCGAATAGTATACTGTCACGAAGTATGCATGCTTCAGGGCTTGCCAAAACTTCCTGAGCCCCTGGCTTGGTTCCCAAATGAAGGTCATTAGAGCATCAAGTCTTGGCCAGCTGTTTCAGACACCTAAGAGCACAAGGCTTTTCTGCTGACATCCCTGCTGCCTTCATCCCTGTTGCCTCCTATTCCAGCTACCTAAATTCTAACTCTCCCTGTTGACAGTTGCCGATCTCCTCTCCTAGAACTATGCCCACCCATCACTCACAGTGATAAGATTCCTTTCTGTTTCATTGTTCTTTCCTGGCCTGACTGCTTGTCCGCCTCCCCTCCCTTCTCATGGTCTTGTGAAAACCCAGGCTGGTCTCAAACTCACTGTGTAGCCAAGGACAATGCAAGCTCTTGATCCTCCTACCTCCATCTCCCAAATCCTGGGATTACAAGTTTATGCCACCACATTCTGCTTTCTTTTTTTTTCTTTTCTTTTCTTTTCTTTTTTTCTTTTTCTTTTTTTTTTTTTTTTTTTTTTTTTTTTTTTTTTTTTTGGGTTTTTTTTTTTTTTTTTTTTTTTAGAGACAGGGTTTCTCTGCATAGCACTGGCTGTCCTGGAATTCACTCTATAGACCAGGCTGGCCTCGAACTCAGAAATCCTCCTGCCTCTGCCTCCCAAGTGCTGGGATTAAAGGCGTACGCCACCACCACCCGGCTCATTCTACTTTCTAATGTCTTTCCTTACATATTTACTCCACCAACTTTATCACATTGCTAAATCTGGAACTTTGTGCAAGATGGGATCCAGAAGCCCTCTGGATTCCTGTAGTGTGTTCTGGCAGGAGAAACAGGAGACATGGGGTGTTGTGCCTCTCCATTTCTTTGCTGTGTGTGTTTTTGGATGACTCTCAGTCTTCCTGAGTGTTCCCTCTCAAAACTGGCCATTGGTCTGACTGCAAGGGTTGTCATGCTAGTAACACAAGTTAAAGGGAGCAAGGGACATGATCCGAACCCAGACAGCTCAGCAGGTATTGATCTCATCCTTTCCCAGTTTGGAATAGGCTCCAACCACACCAAATATGTAAAGCAGCAAAACAATAAACTTCAGATTTCCTTTTGCCACCTTTTGCTAATTTATTTATTAATTGGTTGATTTGACAGTGTCTCACTATGTAGCATTAGCTGCCCTGTGACTCTATGTAGACCAGACTGGCCTTAATCTCGTACTCACAGAGATCTACCTTCTTCTGCCTCTGGAGTGCTAGGATGAAAGACATGTGTTACTACTCCTGGTCTCCGTAACTCCTTCCCTTCTTCCTTCCTTCCTTCCTTTCTTTCTTTCTTTCTTTCTTTCTTTCTTTCTTTCTTTCTTTCTTT
>JADRCD010129323.1:0-15783 GCA_019843815.1 Montemys delectorum | reverse complement strand
TTTCTTTCTTTCTTTCTTTCTTTCTTTCTTTCTTTCTTTCTTTCTTTTTAAGATTTATTTTATTTATATGAGTACACTATTGCTGTCCTCAGATACACCAGAAGAGGCATTGGATCGCATTACAGATGGTTGTGAGCCACCATGTGGTTGCTGGGAATTGAACTCAGGACCTCTCAAAGGGCAGTCAGTGCTCTTAACCACTGAGCCATCTCTCCAGCCCCCTAATTCCTTTTCTATGGACTTCTCTTCTTGACCTTTACTTCTTACCCCCTCCCTCTCTCTTCCCTTCCCTTTTATCTTTATCTCTTTTTTTGTTTCCACTTCTTTCTGCTTCTCCTAGTACACTTTAGACACTATTAGGAAACAACTAACCAAATATTTTTATCTTGAAAGTCAGGTCAGAATCCTGGACGTATACCCAAAGGACATGCTAGCCTTCTACAAGGACACTTGCTGAACTGTGTTCGTAAAGCTTTATTCATAATAACCAGAAACTAGAAACAACCTAGATGTCCCTCAACTGAAAAGTGGATAAAGAAAATATGGTAAATTTACACAATGGGGTATTACTGAGCTGTTAAAAACAGTGACTTCATGAAATTTGCAGGGAAATAGATGGAACTACAAAAGACTGTCCTGAGTGAGGTAACCTAGACCCAGAAAGACAAACATGGTATGGATTTACTTATAAATGAATATTAACTGTAAAGTATATAACCGATATACACCTACAATCTAGAGATAAGAGGGCTAAATAACAAGGAAGGCTTGGGGGGAGGAGGTTCATGGATCTCCCTGAGAAGGGAAAATAGGATATATTTTGCCAGTGGACTAGGGGTGAGTGGGGATGGGAAAAGAGGAATCAGACAGAGGGTAGGGATGGAGGGAGAGAATACTGGGAGGCATGACTAGAACTGGGGGACATTTAGGGAGTGATGTGGAGCCTAGTGCAGTGGAAACTCCCTGAAATCTACAAGAGTGACCCTAGCAAAGACTCCTAGTAATGGTAGCCTGACAATATCATCCTGAACTGACCATCTTCTATAGCCAGGCAAGGCTTTTCAGTAGTGGGACTGGGACATCAACCCAGCCACAAAACCTCTGACCTACAATCCGTTCCACCTGCCAGGTGTGCTAGGGTAATGGTGGCACAGAACAAGTCGGTCTAATGATTATGTCCAAGTTGAGGCCTATGCCATGAGAGGAAGCCCATGCCTGACACTGCCTGGATGGCTATGAACCAGAGGCTGGACAGCCCAGAGATCCAGGATAGAACCAAACACAACTGGAAAAAAAAAGTCAGTGAAATGATTCCTAATGATACTCTGCTATACTCATAGATCCATGTCTAGCCCAAGTGTCATCAGCAACTGATGGATGCAGATGCAGAGACCCACAGGTAGACACTAGGTGAAGCCATGAAAACCCCACAGAAGATGAGGAGGAAGGGGAGCCAGAGGGGTCAAGGATACCACAAGAATATGGCCCACAGAATCAACTAAGCAGGGCTCCTAGGGCTTCATGAAGACTGACGTGACAATCCTGGACTCTGTGTGGGTCTTAGCTAGATCCTCTGCATATAACTTATGGTTGTGTAACCTGGTGTTCTTGTGGGACTCCTAACAGTGGGAGTAGAGGGTGTCTCTGACTCTTTTACCTGCTCTTGGGACCCCTTTCTTCCTGCTGGGTTGCCTTGTCCAAGCTTGGTGTGAGAGTTTGCACCTAGTCTTATCATAACTTGTTATGCTGTAGATCTTTTGTGCGATGTATGGATGTTTTACCTGTTGGCCTATTAGCGTAGGCAAGACATAGGGAGGTAGAAGTTCTGGTACAGAGAGAGGAATTCTGGGATAAAGAAAGGTTCAGGAGATTCACCTTAGGACTCCAAGGAGGACAATGCGTGAAAGCTGAGCAGAGGTAACCAGTCACGTGGCAGAACTTAGATTAGAATAGACAGAATATTAAGTTATGAGCTAGTCAGAGAACATGCAAAGTTTTGGCCTAGGCATTTGTAAATATATTTAAATCTCAGAGTCCTTAATCCAGGAGCTTGGGGCCAGGAAGAAAAACACAGCTTACAGAAAATACCATGCAAAATGATGCTGTGTTGGTTTTTGAAGGGAAATGGAGGAGGAGTGAATCTGGGAAAGTGGGGAGGTAAGGAATGACTGGGAGGAGTAGAGGGAGGGCAAACTGTGGTCAGGTGAAATGTATAGAGAAGAATAAAAAAATAAATGAATCAAACCAAAAAAGAAAGTCAGGTCAGAAGCTATGGGAGTCAAGAAGGATGAGTGCTATAGACTAGAGTTCTCAGGCAAGCATTAGAAACCTATGGTAGGGCTGGAGAGATGGCTCAGTGCATAAGAGCATTTGTTTCTCTTGCAGAGGACAGGGTTTGATTCCTAGCACCCACATGGTGACTCATAACTATCTATAACTCAAGGTCCAGGCAACCTGATGCTTCCTTTTGATCTCTAAGAACACCAGTTGCAGACATGATGCACATATATGCATGTACATAAAACATTCATATATATCTAAAAAAAAATGAACCTTGGGGCTGGAGAGATGGCTCAGGAGTTAAGAGCACTGACTCTTGCAGAGGAATCACCCACATGACAGCTTGCAACTGTCTATAACTCCATTTCCAGAGGCCTGATATCCTCACACAGACACACATGCAGACAAAACACCAATGCACATGGAATAAAAATAAATTAATTTAAAAAATGAACCTTAAACGTTAAAAAAAAAAAGTTTCATGTGTACAGGAACTCGTGTGAGGTAGACTTGGGGGACTCTTGGCACCACGTGAGTTTGCAAGGTCACCTTTTCTGCTCTCTGGCCCTCACTGACTCGGCTGCAGACGTTGGCTCTGCATAAGGCTGCTCTGTCAGCAGACCCTGTTGGGTCAACGAGGAAGGGGAGGCCGAGAGACTGCAGGCTGACAAGGGGTTGGGAGGGCCTTCCCAAGTGCAGCTTCCTGGGCTGCAGACTTTGACCCTGACCAAATTGCTTTCCCTCTGCGTCTTTACTCCTCTCCTTATGAAATTAAACAAATTATTCTCACTTATCAGCCTCACAGGTGTTTAGAAGGATCAGATACTGCTGTCTGTGTGAACTGGAAGCAGATAAGCTAATAAGATGAAATGAATCATAATTGATGTTCATTTGGCTATGGCGCACCTGCTTCCTGACAGTCATTGCTAGGCACTGGGGAAGAACACATGAGAATCTCTCCTCTTATTTAAGCGCAAGGATTGAACCTAGGGTCTTGCAATCACTCAGCAAGTGCTTTGTGACTGATGTTATACCCAGCCGTCTTTTTACTTCCTTTTAAAAATATTATTTTATAGTTGGGAATAATGACTCATACTTTTAATCCCAGCACTCTGGAGGCAGAAGCAGGTAGATCTCTGTGAGTCTGAGGCAAGCCTGATCTACATGAGTTCCAGTAAAGCCAGCCTGCATAGGAAGACCCTGTTTTGAAAGACAAAAACAAATACAAAATACTAATTTTTTAAATTGTAATTGTAGTATCCTCCCCTGATTTTCTCTCTCCAACTCCTCCATTGCACCCCATCTTCTCTTAAACTCATGGCCTCTCTGTCTGTCTGTCTGTCTGTCTGTTTGTTTGTTTATTGAGATGGGATTTCTTTGTGTACCCCTGGCTGACCTGAAACTTACTCTGTTTCTGCTAAGGCTGGCCTTGAACTCAGAGATCTGCCTGCTTTGCCTCTCAAGTGGTGGGACTAAAAGCATGTGCCATCACCACCCAATGACTTCTTTTTATTTAATTCTCTCTCTCTCTCTCTCTCTCTCTCTCTCTCTCTCTCTCTCTCTCACACACACACACACACACACACACACACACACACACACAAACATGAGCGCTTGCTCTTACTTTGAGTTAAGAATCTCATTAAGTTGACCAGACTGGTCTTGAACTCACTCTGTATCAGGCAAGCATTCAATATGTGATCCCTTTGCCTCCTCAAGTACCTGGGATTACAGGGCAGAGCCACTCTCTGGAGATTTGGGTCTGTGGATAAGGGCACTTGCTCTTGCAGACAACTCAGGTTCCGTTCCAGCATCTACATGATGGCTCACACTGATCCATAAGTCCAATTCCAATGGATCTGACGTTCTTCTAACCTCTACAGGCACCAGACACACACACACACAGCACCCATAATGCAGATAAAATGCTTATATATAATATAATTAATATATATAAAATCTTTTAAATTAAAAATTTTAGTCACAACCTCTGTTAATCATTAGCTCCCCTTTTTTTTATAGGGCTTCCTATATCTAAGGCTAGTCTATTATGCTCTGTGTAGCTGAGAATGACCTTAAACTTCACCTCCCTGAAGAACAAACCAAGGACTCCAGTGCATGCTAGCCAGGCATTCTACCAGCTGAACCATATGCCCCAGCCCCTAGTAAATGCAATTTTAAAAATTATATTTATCTGTTTGCATGCCATGGTGTGCGTGTAGAGGTCAGAGGACAACTCACAGGAGTTGGTTCTCTTTTACCATGCTAGTCCCGGGTATCCAGCTCAGGCTAAGATGCTGCCGTCTTACCTTTCAGTGCCTTCTCTTCTTGCTACCCTCCCCACAGGCTTTACGTTTTATAGCATGCAAAAGCAAGAGGAGACTTTTAGGGTAACAGGTAGACTGGAGACTGCAGATAAGAGCCAATAGATTTAGGATGGCCGAGAGAAGGCCTTGGTTATGCTACTGAAGGGTAGCCCAGACTGAGTCTCAGAGACAAGATGTTGGAGCTGGGAGGAAGCTCCACTGGGAGAGAGCTGGATTCAGTCTGCAGCACTGAAGACACTGGGTACAGGGATTCACGCCAGTAATGTCAGCACTTGGGAAGTGGAAGTAAGAGGACCTGGCAAGTAAGGACATCTTTGGGCTACATAGAGAATTTAAGGCCAGCCTAGGATACATGGAACCCTGTCTTGATGATAATAATCTTGGGACTGGTGAGAAGGTTCAGTGCATGACGTGCTTGCTGCATACACATGAAGACCTGAGTTCTGATCCCAGCACCCACAGTGCCAGGCCCTGGCAGAATGCACCTGTAGCTCCAGCACTGAGTAGCGGAGACAGGTGGATCCCAGGAGCTTGCTGGCCCACCAGCCTCGCTGCAACCGCAAGCTCCAAGTTCAGTGACAGGTCCTGTCTCAAAACAAGTTGGACACCAATCCGGAACCAATTCATTTAATGAATGCGAAAGCAAGAGGAGACTTTTAGGGTAATAGGTAGATTGGAGACAGCAGATATGAGCCGATAGGACTGCTTCTGGTGTCAGCCTCTGGCCTCTGCATAAACCTGCATGGACAAGCACACCTGCCCACTCATGCATAAAACACACACACACACACACACACACACACACACACACCTAAACTTTTTTAATTTTAATTTTAAAACAGAGACAAGCAGACCAATGGTGGTGTATGCCTTTAGACCCAACACTGCACTTGGGAGACAGAGGTAGATCTCTGAGTTCAAGGCCAGCCTGGTCTCTAGAGTGAGTTCCAGAATAGCCAGAGCTACACAGAGAAACCCTGTCTGAGAGAGAGAGAGAGAGAGAGAGAGAGAGAGAGAGAGAGAGAGAGGACATGCCCTGAACTTTCCCTCCATCAGGGCGTTGCCAAGGAGCGGGCTGCTGCAGCTCAAATACTCCATGGGCGAGAGGAAGCTGTAAGATGATGGGGAGGGTCCCCACAAAGCCTGGAGCCCTGTCAGCCTTTTTCCTGCACCGGAAACCACAGGAAACCAGGTCAGTGCATGGTTTCAGTGCTGCTCCTTCTGCTCCAGAGCTCAGCTGTCAGCTCTGGGACTTCCTGAACAAGCCATATCATTTAGCTGGTCCTCGAAGATGGAGACTACTTTGACAGCTGGAAAGGGCCAGTGGGCACAGAGAGAAGGCTGGGCTTCAGTGGAAAGTCAGCCAGGCAGGAAGCCCAAGTGCATGTAGGGGACGCAGGAGGCTTATTGGTGTTTTATAATGTTTACTCATTTTTGACTTCAGCAAATGATGGCACCAATCACTTCTCGGTCTTCAGCATTCAATGTAGACAAACGGAGAGTAGCTGTTCACTTCTCAAAGTGAAGGATTCGGAACTGTCTGTGGCAGAGCATACTTATACGTGTGTCAGATCTGCAGTATTTGGGGTATAGGAGGGGTTAAGAAATGGGTGCACCTCCACAACAGGGTGCAGGTCTCTTTCCTGTTAACTGCCACACCAAGAGCCTCCTGTGACTCGAGGGCAGTAAAGCTTACTCCACAACAAGCAAGTGTTCTTCAGTGCCCTGGCTCAGGAGAAGGAATGTGACCAAGCCTGCTGGTTAGGATCAAGGAGGAGCTACGGGGCAGGGTGGGTCCAGGGCAGGGTTAGGTGAGAGCGCCTGCTGGTACTGTGTGCTTCTCACAGCTCCAGGGCCAGACCCTGCTGCCCTCTTGCAGATAAGAAAGGCATGGTCTCTGCACCCTGATCATATAGGAGCTCATGGGGAGCCCCAGACTGGCAGCCCTGCTCCTGTCTCTCCCGCTACTGCCCATCAGCCTCGCTGTGTCTGCTCAGGTTGCCTGCCCCTGCCTGCCACGTTGGACCAGCCACTGTCTACTGGCCTGCCCTGTGGTAAGTGAAGGGGCACTTGCTTGGTACAGACTAGAACCCCTCCTTCTCCTGCCTGCCCCTTCCTACCTCTGAAATCCTGTGCTCTAGTGGCAGCCTCCGCGTATCCTCTATGTTGTCTTGAAGGGGTGGCTAAGGTCCTGGTGAGCTGAGGTCCTTGGCAGGGTGGGACTGAGAGAAAAAGAGCTGGCTGGCTGGACTGTGAGCTGAGGGTCTCAGAACCGGACGGTCTGGAGCAGAGTTAAGGGAGAGTGCCCCTTCCTGGCCTCCCTTCTAATGATGCCTCTCTCCTCTCTCTTCTCCCTTCTGGAACCTGTATCTTCAGGATAAGCGTTTTGCTGGTAAGTCTTATTTCCTGCCCTGCTCCACTTCCCTGGGCTCCCTTGTGATCCAGGACCCAGTGAGCCATCCTTGGCAGTTTTGGTTTCAACCCAGGGAGTAGTCTGCTATCGGTAAGAAAGCGCAGGACTAGTCTAGATTCCTCGGATTCTAAAAATGCTCTGGCAGAGTTCTTCACTCTTCCATCTGACCTTGGCTTCTGAGCACCGGTAGTGGAGGAGAAACGACTAGAAGATGAGGGCGGAGTTGCTCCAGTCAATAGGGAGGATAAAATGAGCAACATGGCTAATCTCCAGGCACTCCACACAAGTGGCTCTTCCTATCACTGGCCCTTTATTCAATCAGGAACAATAACTCTTTTATACTTTATGATACATTCAACTCTACCAAGCTTTCCCCAATGTTACTTAAGACTCTTGATGGATGAGCAGTCTGTCATCTGGGTCTAATAACTTTCTCAAGATCATACTTGAAAGATATATCAAAGCTCAGCAATAAATCCAGTTGGGAGGAGATAGAAGGGACCGCCTTAGACCCTACTGTTTCTCTTTTTGTTTTTGCTTTGAGACAGAGTGTCACTATGTAATACCAAAGCCTCCATCCTTTAGTTGTCCTGTCTCAGCAGTGGGCTTACAGCCATGTGTCTCTGGGCTGACTTTGCTTTCTCTGACACAGGAAGTTCTGCTCAAACCCCCCCCCCCCTTGCCCTACTGTCCTAGCCACAAAGCCTTGGCACTAGTCTTGCCATTTGTGCCTGTGCCTGGTGTCACGTTCTTCAGGTAGGAAAAGCAGCTTTGAGCCATTCTCAGTAGAGGTATGGATTAGGGACAGTTGAAGGGTCAGCACCTGGGCTGACACAGTGTCAGTTGTCATATTGGAACAGGTTTTTGTCTTGTTAACCGCAACAGGGACTTAGGGCATCCTAAAATAGCATATCACGAACACGTATGAGACAACTGTATCATTTTGGAGATGCCATCTCCACAAAGGGTGCTGATCTATGTGTGTTCTACGGACCTGCTATTGCTCCTTTGCATCTGTAAAGTGGGATCACTTTACCCTGCTGTTTCATTGCCTTACTTGGTGCACACTGAACACACACTGAAAAAAGTAGCAGTTATAAGGGGATAGAGAGATGACTCAGTGATTAAGAGCACTTGATGCTCTCGCTGAAAAGAGTTCAATTCTTAGCACCTATGTCAGGCAGCTCACAACTCCACCTCCAGGGAACCTGGTGTTTCTGACCTCTTCAAGCACCTGCACTCATTCACACATACCTATACACAGGTACACACACATGCACATAATTAAACATAAAATCACAAAATGTTAGTTTAAAATTTTTACCACTAGAAATGATGCTTCCATGCCTTTAATCCCCGCACTCAGGAGGGAGAGGTAAACGAATCTGCATGAGTTTGAGGCTAGCCTAGTCTACAAAGTGAGTCCAGGACAGCCAATGCTGGTTACACTAAGAAACCTTGTCTCCAAAAAAAAAAAAAAAAGAAAAGGAAGGAAGGAAGGAAGGAAGGAAGGAAGAAAGAAAGAAAGAAAGAAAGAAAGAAAGAAAGAAAGAAAGAAAAACAAAAAGGACAGAAATCATGCTACAGCCACAGCCAGGCAATGGTGGCACAGGCCAGCACTCGGGAGGCAGAGGCAGGAGGATCTCTGAGTTCAAGGTTAACCTGGTCTATAGAGTGGGTTTCAGGACAGCCAAAGCTACAGTGAATACCTACCTTTGTGGGAGATGTGTGTGTATCTTTTTTCTCTACTTAAGAATTTTTAAATTGTTTTATTTATTTTAAAATGTCTTATTGGGGCTGGAGAGATGGCTTAATTGTTATAAACACTTGTACTCTTCCAGAGGATCTAGATTCGATTCCAGTACCCACATGGTTGCTTATCTCTAACCTTATAGGGAGTCCACTGTCTTCTTCTCACTTCAGGAGACACCAGGCATGCACATGGTGCACAAACGTGTGCAGGCAAGACATCCATGCATGTAAAAGAAAATAAATAAACCTAAAACTGTAAAAAGAAACAGTATCTTTTTTTTTTTTTTACCTCTTACAGTCTTTCCACCCTTTCTTCTGTGATCTCTGAGCCTTAATACTTTTTTTACTGAACCATAATTTTTGCCACCAAAGAAGCTCAGTGTCATTTGCTCTCCTTGATTTATAATGACTTTCTACCCAATATTGGATCAAGTCTCAGGAAGGACAGAGGCCATGAATACCCAGATAAGTGTGTTTCCCTCCTACAGGCCTTCAGTGGGGCTGGTTCCCTCTTTTGGTGAGGAAATCTAAAAGTCCTCATAAATGTGAAGTCTATTGGAGGCACAGGACACCAGCATCCTTCCAGGTACCTGTAATTTAAGCTCTGCCCTATGGTTCCAGCCCCTTTCTTTTTTGCCCCTTACTTTGTTCTCCAGCTACGAAAGGGAATTTGAAAAATGTAAATGTTACACAGCAAGGGAAACTGAGGCCAAAAGAACTTGAGCAATTGGCCTGTGGTCTCTCAAGTTTCAAGACAGAACTAGAAGGCAGACTTCCTGGCTCCTGGCTTAACACTATTTTGTTCTCTGCTTGCAGAGGAAGCTACTAGGCAGCCCTTCCCTGACTCAGGAAAGCCATCGCATTTCCATCCCCTTCCTAGCCATCTCCCACACAGGCCTACGCACCAAAAGGACCCAGCCTTCAGCTGCAGAAGGAATAGAACATCCCCCTGAAGCAGGTTCACAAAAGTGTGGAGGTAGGCATGATGGGTGACTGAAGATGGTTTCAGCCTTACCGGAGTCAGGGTCACCAAGTCTTCCTTCTCCCTAGGACCTGAATTCTCCTTTGATTTGCTGCCTGAGATACAAGCTATTCGGGTGACCACTCCCCCAGGCCCAGAGGCCAGTGTGCGCCTTTGTTACCAGTGGGCACTGGAATGTGAAGACATGAGTAGTCCATTTGATACCCAGGTATGTGGTGCCTTGCCCCATAAAGAGACAGATCACACAATTCCTGAGCAAATGGAGGAGACTAAGGCCCAGACAGACAAAGTAATTGCTCAAAACTTATAAGATGAGTTATATAGTATTAAGACTATATTTGACTATTAAGAGTATTTGACTAGACAGAAAAGGTATGGGTTATGTTACTCCCTCTCCCTAGAAGTATATACCATACTCATTTTTTTTTCCTGGTTGCTCCTTGAGTATGGTATATACTCCCAGGGAGAAGACCCTTAGAGACCTTTGCTACAGTTGCCCAGTTGGTAGAGTGCTTGCCTACCATGCATGTTCTCTGGCATTGTACAAATGGGGTGAGAGGTAGAAGTAGGAGGATCAGGAGTTCAAGGTTACCCTTGGAGATATAATGAGTCTGAGGTCAGCTTGGAGTGCATGAGCCCCCACCTTAAGAAAAACAACAATGACAGCTTTGTTATTTCCTCAAGAGGTTGTTCCCCTGGTAATCCGACAAAACGATCGCATGCGTCGATCGCATGCGTCTTGGCACTCTTCTCTTGTACCTTGTGTCTAGCCCTCAGAAAATTATATCCCCTAATCTCCCAGGCCAGGTCCTAGCATCCCACTTCAACCTCCAGTCATCACAGATGCTGCTGTGCATAGCTAGCTGGGCATCACGTGTAAAGACTGAAGCCATATTCTGGTGTTCTTCAGTCTCTTCCTGTCTACAATGGCTATACCTTCTAACTCCACGGTGATGCTAGCCTTTGTTAGAGTGGATGCTTCTAACACCCTACATGGCATATAACTGGAACTCAAGAACTGAGTATTCCCTTCCTTACCCCTACTCCTCATAAAATACGTCAAGCAAATGGCCAGAGTATAGAACCAAGATCTGATGAGAAAAAGAAGTAAGTTTTTTTTTTGTTTTTTTTTGTTTGTTTGTTTTGTTTTGTTTTTTGGTTTTTCGAGACAAGGTTTCTCTGTGTCCTGGAACTCACTCTGTAGACCAGGGTGGCCTCAAACTCAGAAATCTGCCTGTCTCTGCCTCCAACGTGCTGGGATTAAAGGCATGCGCCACCAGTGCCCGGCAGTAAGTTTTATATAGTAGGAAAATAAGGTATATTGTCTGAGGTCTTAGCTTCCTCCTACTTTGTCTACAATATCCATGCTTTGTCTTAGGTGTCTCTTTTTCTCTTCCTTTGTGGTTTTATCAACAGAAAATTGTGTCTGGAGGCCACACTGTAGACCTGCCTTATGAATTCCTTCTGCCCTGCCTGTGCATAGAGGTGAGAATAAGGGAATTTGGGCCAACCATGACTCTTTGCTTGGTCACATCTCCAATAAATCAGGTGTAGGATGTAGGGATGGATGGAGAGACACAATAAGCCCTACAGCACTAAAGAGAAACTCCAAAAGGACCAGGGATGCTTAGGAAACTCATGCTGGCTTGGCTGTGAGCCACAGGCGTTCAGAGGTAGAAGGGTCCTAGGCAGTTCCACCTCAGCACTGCCTGGATGCTCATGAGAGCCAAGGTTGCATATTCCTCTCACAGCCATGTCCTCTCTAGACCTCTGCCGTAGTCCTCCATCTCTCCTTGTAAGTCTTAAGATAATGTTGTTCTGGGCATCACTGCATCACTGGGGGAAGAGGAGTCCTGAAAGGAGGATAGAGACCCAGGGACGCAAGAAACTGCCAGAGACAACAGCAGATTGACTCTCAGGGAGTCCAGAATGAGGAATAACACAGGGCACTGGGTACGATGAGAAAGCCCAGAATGGGGGTCAGGAAAGTCTAAAATTATATCCCCACAGGAGATCTCTGCTGCTGAGAATAGTTCTCTTTGGAGACCAGAGGAGACTACCTTATTCGCTGTCTCTCCTATGATCTAGAGCCCTAACCCTTTCCCTTACTCCACAGACCTCCCTGATTAGTGTTCTAAGGCTCGGAGTACTTCACTATAGTGAGCTAGAGCTGGAACTAACCATGTTGGAAAAGCCATTTCCTTGACGCTCTCTATGCTTTGATTCCCAGGCCTCCTACCTGCAAGAGGACACTGTGAGGCATAAAAAGTGTCCCTTCCAGAGCTTGCCTGAAGCTTGTGAGTGTTGTATTAATCCTGATGCAGGATGAATATTCTCCTTCCTTCCTCCCTCCCTCCCTCCTTCTCTCTCTCTCTCCTTCCCTCCCTCCTTCTCTCTCTCTCTCTGTGTGTGTGTGTGTGTGTGTGTGTGTGTGTGTATGAGAGAGAGAGAGAGAGAGAGAGAGAGAGAGAGAGAGAGAGAGAGAGCAGATGGCATGAGCACATTTCTTTTGGGGGCAGGCAGTGTCTAGCCATCAACCTGCAGATGAGCTCCTGAAGTGCTGAGCATTAGGGATGGAGGAGGGTCACCCAGGGAGTGGTGAGTGAGAGGACCAACTAGAGACCCAGGCTCCCTTCCCAGCTCTGCCATGGATTGTCCCCAGATCCCCCCTTTCCTTCATCAGTAAAATCTCAAACTGTTGATGAGGCTTGAAGGAACTATCTCACAGGAAAGTGGCTGGTATTGTCTAGAGTGCTGTGTGCACTGCACCGACCTTAGGAGAAAGAACACTCACACAGGTGGCACAAAGCTTAGTACTCAGGCAGGGGTACATCAAGGGCTGTCTGCAGGGCATCGGCTCAGGAAAGGAGATGCCCGAGACCCTGTTGTGAGCATTGAGGGTCTCAGAGGTGCTCACCCTTGAGCTGAGTTCAGGAAATGGACAGGATTCAGAAAGAAGAGTCAGGGAAGAAGGCATTTAGATTCTGGAAGGAGCCTGCACAGATTTTGAGTACGGGGTGTTTTGAGTACAGTGTGGAGACCGGGGATGGAAAGGTAAAGGCAAGAAGGCTGGGTAGAAAGGTGGGTAGGGAGAGTGGAGGCATGCTCACCTGCTGGAGTACCTGCTGAGCACCTGCTGAGCAGGAGTTGTGCTGGAACCTTAGTATCTTCTCCTGGTGCCCCTGGGGGTGGGGAGATGGAGCTGCAGCTGGGTTATGGCTTCATCTTTGGACCTGTGACCCCCCCACTCCCACCCCGCAGACGGCTCAGACTTCTGGAGGTCAATACGCTTCACTGACTACAGCCAGCACAATCAGATGGTCATGGCTCTGACACTCCGCTGCCCACTAAAACTGGAGGCTTCCCTCTGCCGGAGGCAGGACCCACTCACGCCCTGCGAAACCCTTCCCAATGCCACAGCACAGGAGTCAGAAGGAGTAAGGGCAGCCACCTCACTCCAGGACTGAGGTGGGGTAGGGGCAGGGCCCGGGGACCTTCTCTCTGACTAACCCCCCTCTCCCCAACAGTGGTATATCCTGGAGAATGTGGACTTGCACCCCCAGCTTTGCTTTAAGGTACAACCATGGGCAGGGGGCTGGCAGTGGGAGGAGGGATGGGACTGAACCCTGCTGACCTGCCATGCCTGTGTTTCTCAGTTTTCTTTGGAAAACAGCAGCCATGTTGAATGTCCCCATCAGAGTGGTGAGTCAATAAGAAATCCCTTCTCCCACATCTCACCCCCACTTGCCTGTGACCTCCAGGTCCAGAACAACCCAGCTCTGATCACCTCCCACAAACAGATTCTCTCCCATTCTGGACTGTGAACATGGATACCCAGGCCCAACAGCTGACTCTTCACTTTTCTTCGAGGACATATGCTACCTTCAGTGCTGCCTGGAGTAACCCAGGTTTGAGACCGGATACCTCCATGTCTCCTGTGTACAGCATCAGCCAGGTATGGCCTAGCTAGGGTTTGCTTCTTACCAGGTCCTCTTGGCCAGTGCATATCCCTAACCTCCCTGTTACTTCAGTGAGGCAGACCCTGTAGGGGTGGAGGCCAAAAGGCCCTCAATCTGTCATCTATCATAGATTATTGTGTCTTTTTTTGTTTGTTTGTTTGGTTTTTCTAGACAGGGTTTCTCTGTGTAGCCCTGGCTGTCCTGGAACTCACTCTGTAGACCAGGCTGGCCTTGAACTCAGAAATCTGTCTGCCTCTGCCTCCCAAGTGCTGGTATTAAAGGCATGTGCCACCACCTCCTGGCGATTATTGTGTCTTGATCAGCCTTAGGTTACTGGCCTTCTGTCAATCTGTGGGGCCCTTCAGGGGGCAGTTCCCAAGCCTTTCAGTGCCTCAGTTTACAGAGAGAAGCATCCAGATGCTGGCACGCCCTTCTTCAGCTACTCTCCAGCCCACTGAAGCCTCTGTCACATGGTGTGTGTGGTGTATGCATTTGCATGTGTAGGTGTGCAAACCTGTGGGTGTAAATGAAGAGACCAGAGGTCTTCTATTCATCTCTACCTTAGTCCTTTGAGACAAGGCCTCTCACTGAACTCAGAGCTTGCTGTTTTCAGCTATGTTGGCAGTCCAGTGAAGTCCTGGGATTCACCTGTCTCTGATCCCCAGTGCTAAGGTTGCATGAATATATAGCCTGGCTTCCCCCTATCCTCAGGCAGGTTTTCTCTTTGTAGCTCTGGATGTCCTGGAACTCAATGTGTAGACTCAGAGATCCACCTGCTTCTGCTCTCCATGTGCTAGGATTAAAGGTGTGCACCACCACCACCACCACCACCACCACCACCACCACCACCACCACCGACCTCTTATTTTTTTTTAAACTCTGGATGCTTAGGGTTTAAATTCAAGTGCTCATGTTTGCATAGGCAATGCACCCACTGAGTCATTTCCTCTGCCCTACATTGTATATTGCTGCTACCCCTCACCCCAGCTGTCCTCTCTCGGGGCTCATGCCTCTCCCAGGCACTAGTATAGAAGTTCACTGACTCTCTAGAGACCTCCAGAAGCTGAAAGACTCACTGTACAGTACTGCGCTGGTGTGGCTCCATCGTGTGGGCTAAGAAGAGGTTGACTGGATGACTCTGTTCTGTGGATCTGTTTTAAAAACCACAGTCAGATTTACTCACAAGACCACAGCCATATGCTGACCAAGCATGCCTTGTCAATACATAAAAGTTCTCTCTCAAAGGCTCCCTTGCAGCTAGATTATTGCTTTGAACCCTGTGGGGTCAAACAGACAGAAGGTAGGAAACACTTATGATCTGAGTATCTACCGGCCTGACAATTGCCTTGAGACTGAAGACAAGCATGTAAGGGGTGCAGAGTAGAGGTAGGTGGTGCTCCTGAAGGTGGAGTTGACTGGTCAGCCTTGTAACTAACTTGTGGGACACAGAGTGGAGCCACATCTTATCTGCAGACAGACAGCAATCTCTGCTTCAATACACATTTCCCCGGATGCCTGGGTGCCTACTCTGCTCACCCTGCATTATGCACCAGGAGGTATAAGAAGAAAATACAGGACAGGCTTTGGCCTCCTCTTAGCCATGTATATAAATACATACATATATCTTAGCTTAATATATGTACATGTATATATCTATATATGTATGTTATTATATATACAACAATTATATATCAGTTTATTAAAGTATCCATATGCATATTCCTATTTAATGCTCCCAGTAACCCACTAAAGATTATTGCCCCCCCATCTGCAAATAAAGAGTCTGAGGCTGGGGAGGGAGGAAATATCATCCAAGACACAAGGCCTAGCACTAGAAAGGCAGTGGTCAGGGCTCAGCCTAGCCTGCAGCCTCCACAGCCTATTCTTCCCAGTGGACAAGATGCCTCTTGAGTTGTGTAGGGGTAAAGAGATAGATGCACACGTGCTGCAGGACACGGACAATGGCTGTGGCTCCCTTCTTCCCTGACTCAGGGTGGTACTGTGTGTGTGTGTGTGTGTGTGTGTGTGTGTGTGTGTGTGTGTGAGAGAGAGAGAGAGAGAGAGAGAGAG
>JADRCD010129319.1:0-15675 GCA_019843815.1 Montemys delectorum | reverse complement strand
TGTGTGTGTGTGTGTGTGTGTGTGTGTGAGAGAGAGAGAGAGAGAGAGAGAGAGAGAGAGAGAGTTTCTACTTTTCTGTGTTCATATCTTTGATGATGTATCTCAATTGTACTTGGAAGCTTGATTCCTACAAATAAGTTGAGAACTTGGATCCTATATGTGTATTTGTACATGTACATATGTGTTCAAGTTCAGTTTTCTACACAGAGAGGGGACTCTTCTCTTCTGGGGTGCTCTAACTGTGTGGAATCACTGTAATCTCTATTTTAGGACTGAGATTTTTTTTCCTGGCCTCCTGATTGACTCTTAGCTGGTTAGCTATTTTAACTCAATGTTACAAGGTACCTGCTATGCAGTCTCTGTGCTGAGAACCTTTCTTTGAGTTCCCCCATTCTCTGGGGGGGGGGTGTGCAGTTCTCCATGAACTCACTTAAAAAAAAAAACATGGTTATTTATCAGATCCTTCTCTTTATAGGCTTATGGTAGTCTACATCTCAAGCCTCTCAGCCTTTTAATATACTGAGCTAATGAGAGAGGGAAACTGAGGTTGAAAATGAGATGCCTTGACTACTCACGTTCCTCCAAGATGCAGAGGCGGTCCCAGGTTACCCCTGTGAATTTACTGTAGCCACACAAGAGAAAGAAGGCAAGTTATCAAAGTGACTCCACAAGAGAAAGGACCAGTCTGCTCACTGTTGATTTTGAAAATGAATGGAAACCCAGAGCCAGGATGAAAGTGGATTCTCTGCTGGAGTCTCCTTTGGCTCAGAGCCTGTACCTTGACTTCAGCCCAGAGAGCAGCTAGGGACCAGACTTGTGGTGCTTTCTGAGTCCAGTCGGTGGTTATTTGTTGCAGTGACAATAAAGTGAATACAAACACCCTAGGCTATAGAATTTGTTCCATCAGGCTCACCCGGGTGTTCATCCTCTTCTTTCAGAGCAAGTAAAACTCTTAAGTTAAAGGGGCCCTAGCAAGACCTGACCTCAGTTCTCTTGCGTTTCTGCCTTATGTGAGTCCTGGCTTGATGCCTCTTCATCTTTTGCTAAAGTTGGCATTTGAGCTAGATGACTTTAGCATTCTGTCCCAGCATGTTCTTGTGTGAAGCTGGAGCTCTGGTCTACATTGCCAAGGCCTGCAGGGCTGATCTGTCTTCTGAAGCTGATAGAGGAGCTAATCTGGTTGTGGCTTAGAATGCCACATCCCAGCTGCCATCCGTGCGGTCATTCTCCAGGTTGGAATAAGAATGCTTTAGCTGCCAGTCTTTTTGTATCCCTCATCTTAATTTTCTTCAAAATATATGTGATAGAAATGTACTACTGCTTTCTTATAAGTAAACCTGAGGCATCAATTGCTTTCTACCTCTAGGTACCTGTCATACTGCCTCTGCGTGCTAGAAATCTTCCTTTCAATTTAGTTGTTCTCTGGGGTGCAGTTCTTTATGGCCTTATTAAAAGAAAACAAACAAACAAAACAAAACAAACCCATAGGTGTTTACTAGGTCTGTCTCAGCAGGATAGCCTTTTCTCTCACCAGGCTATGTGCTCAGCGGTTTCTAAGACATATAGATCACAGCCCTCAGCTCATCTTTGCTAATGTCATCCCTGACACTGTTAGTGATGGAGGAGGCACAAAGTAGTTATTGGCTGTGAGACAGACAGTAGAGTAGAGCTTGGACTTGTGTCCTGGCTGGACAGATTAGCTCAGCAGTGCTACTGCAGAATGCTTCCTGTGGTGGCACCGCGTTGGAATAAGTACAGACTTTTTCAAGCCAGCTATCTTAAAGAACAGCCCTCATTTCAGGGCTGGGTGAAACAGCATTCATTACCTGCTATCTAAATGCACAATCAGGCTTTGATGCCCTTAAACACATTTGATAAAAGGTAATGTGGGGTTCTGCTGACAACTGGCCCACTAAAACAGCATGAAGTATGTGTGGCCAAGAGGGAAAGAAAGACTTTGATTTTGAGAATTCAGGCTCAAGCACGGCACTCCGAGCCTTTTGATTTTTTTTGCTACCATCTAAATGAAACTTCTAGGGTTCTGGGCTGTGAACCAGCCAGGAGGCAAGAGAACAAAGGATGAAAAGGTAGGCAGAGAGGGGAGGGAAAGGCTCCTACACACTCAGAAAAGAATTAGAGAGGGAAAAGCTGGCTTTCTACTCTCAAAGAAATGCCCCTTTAGTCTTTAATGCTTGGGTTTATGACAAGAAAATTTGCACTTAGAAGAGAAATGTACAAAACCCATGACTCTTGTCCTCAGTACCTATCAGAAGTGCTGGGCTTCCTGGAGGCCCCCTATGGTATGGACATGTGTGAAGTTGTCCCTGAAGAAGGACCACTGATGCTCTTTTCAGGGCATCTACTTTGCTACCCTGGAAATGATGATGTTAGGAAATGGTGAGACACACATAGAACTGTCATATACTGTGTTATCATCGGCACGAATATCATCAAAGTACCTTAAATAGCACCATCACAGAAGTTGTCATACATTAAATTTAATTTAAATGGGGCGAATGCCATCTGAACTCTTACTTATTTAACAGACAGGCTTGAATTCCCTACTATATGTCAGAGGAGCCGTAGTGAACAGGACCCATAACTTCCTTAACAAGTTGAAGATTTTGGTTAGTCCACCTGATGCTGGCAAAGAAATTCACTTACTCATTGGTTCACCCACTCATTTAGAATAGTATTGGTCCAGTGGCCTCCTAGGAATTCCCACAACACTGCCAGGCTTATGTGCAACACAGATTTGCTTTCCAAGTGCAGAAGTAGAATGGGGTAATTACTTCATCAATTTGGGTTAAAATGCTTGCCTAAATTAGATCAGTATTTTTCACACATTGTCAAGAGATGTAGAACGAGATTACAGGCTGTGAAGAAATCATCTTACATTTTTTGAGATGAAGCATGCTTGGCCTTAAGAGAAACGACTTTGGTGTTTGGAACTATGGGGAAGCTCTCATAGCCTCTCAGCAGTCAGACCTTCCCCAGTGCCAGGCAAAGCCTGTCTGCTGTTTACAAACAACAGTCAATAAGCATTCTATCCTTTAACCACTGATGAGCCCAGCATAGAGATTTGTGATAATGCAGATGAGTGTGGAACATGAGCTCTTTTTAGAATAAGCAGTTTTACCTCTTGACCATCCCTAAGCATCAAGCTCTGTGCTATCTCACGGTGTATAGAGTTCCTGTCCTAAAGGAGGGACCTGTGGTCCGGTCCAGTGAAGGGGACATGGGTCTTCTCAGCCTTTCCCATTGAAGTAGGAGGCTAATATATTCTCCTTCTCCCTCTCTTCCTTCTCCCTTCCCTCTCTCCCTCCCTCTCTGTCTCTGTGTCTCTCTCTGTCTTTGTGTGTGTGTGTGTGTGTGTGTGTGTGTGTGTGTGTGTTTGCATCTCGGGTAGATGGAGGATGCTATGCAAGCTCCAAGCAGTGTCACTTGCCTGCTGTCTATAGGATGCTATCAAAAGTTCCGGGAAGACAACAGCTTAGGCACCAGGGCAGCTATCGATTTTAGTAGAGTGGGGACACAAGGAGAACTATCCCTACCCCTGGGGCAGGAATGAGGGCAGGGAAGGTGGTCAGGATAGTTAGCCTCATCACTATCTTGGAATGTGTTTTGGTTTCTAGGAAGTAGCCGAAGAATCCTTCTGTGCTCAGGCTAGGCTGGCCCAAGCCTGTGGCAAGTGGTAAGACCTAATAATGCAGGAAACCAGGCAGAGGCATTGTTCCAGGCAGCAAACATTTAGGGGCCGATGTCCAGAGGTGGCATATAGATTGGAGGTAAAGGAAGGACCTGGAGTTTCTTTTGGCCTGGAAAGATTCTGACAAGTGGCACTGAGAATGCTTTCAGGATAGGGTCCAGATACAACAGATGGAAGTGTTTTTCATGGGCTTACTGCAGGGGTAGGCAGTGGTTCTGGCTAGCTAGGAGGTGCTGCTGCACACAGCGCATCTTCTCATGAGGGCCAATGTCATGAAACAACTTTGACGGAAGGTCTCTCACTCTTAATTCTACCTGGTAGGTAGTCAAGGTTCTTGTAGGCAGTGCTGTCCCAGAGGCCCAGAATGTACCTGTGCAGTCAGTCCACTTACCTCATCAGCTGGAAGTGTCCTTTTGGTTGCCACTGCTACTGTAGTAAGATGCAGGAAATCTGCTTTGCTTTCATTGGATAGTTATGAGTAATTTAATTAACGCAAGCGTGAAATGCCATTTCACTTGGATAGCTGTTGGGAATTGGTCCTAAGGTTCCCTCCCCTCCACCCTGGGGATATAAAAACCTGCAGGTGCTCACGTCCTTTGTCCGAAACAGCACACACGTCCATACGACATGTTCTGGCCCTCCCGACTACTTTAACCCGACTACTTTAAATCGTCTGATTGAAAGAAGTGGTCGGGGCATTAGGAAGACACCCTGCTTTGTAGGCTTTGGGTATCTCTGAAAAAAAGGAGCATCGCTCACTCTGGTGACTTTGCATCACAGGCTGATTCAGTTTCTAGCAGAATGGCAAGTTCAAGGAAACACGGCGAGGGCTCTGAGCTGCATTACCATGCCACTGCTTTCTTTCCCACTAATGAGGTCCGTCTATGTTACCTCATGCACTGAAACTTCAGAGCTGTCAAAAGAACAGGCACTTGGAGCATTACGCAGCCGGTGAAGGTATGCAGCAACTGCCAGGCGGTGGGGGAGCCATCCCTGTAGTTAGTTGCACTGAATCCCAGACTATTGGCCACTTGTGGCCAAACTGCTGAAGGCTGCAGCTTCAGCTCAAGGCTGGTCTGTGGATGTGAGCATCACTCTTGTAGATATTACTGCTTCTGTAACACTGAGCCACCATCACGATCACCATCCTTCTTTTAGAGGAATTTTGTAGAGTCTACTGCACAGCTTCTGGTGTACTAGATGTGGTATGATCTCATGTTAAGGCAGCATCAAGTGTCAATCTCTGGTGAAACTGCGTGTCTCAGAGGCCAAGGCAGGGCCTCTCTGACCTTGGTCAGACCCTTTAAGAATCCCAAATTCTGAGTAGTGTAAAAACTGAGGGGTCTGGATGTGATGGCTCAGGAGTCAGTGATGCTCGTGTAGAAGACCCAAGTTCAGTACCCAGCACCCACATCAGGCTCTAACTCTAGCTTTAGGGGATCTGAAACCCTCTTCTGGCAGGGGAGAGCACTTGCATTCATCAGTACCTATCCACACAGAGACATATAACTAAAAATAAAATATCCTTAAAAAAAAAAAAAACAAAAAAAAACCTCTCCCAGCAGAGTTCTGAAAGAGCACTGCCCAAGCCTGACCTCTGACATTTTTGTGTTATCAAATATTTGTTATTAGGTCGACTATGCTGACCCTGATATAAGACAATGGGACTTTCAAAATTCATTTATATTGGCTGTGGGTGTGGCTCATGGCACTGCATGTACTTAGTGTAATCAAGACTTTGGGCTCAGTCCCTAGAAAAAAATTGAAAATTAATAAAATTAATTAAAAAATAAAAACAGAAGAGGTAGATCCAGGCAAAATTACCCACATAATCAGGTGCCTAGTGTGTCACATACACTACATGGAGATCTAGGGTCTCACAGAGGCTGGACAGGTATCTAGGGTCTTACATATGCTGGATGGGACTTAGGGTTTCTTATAGGCTGGACAGGTACCTGGGGTCTCACATAGGGTGGACAGATGTGGTAAGATCTCACAGAGGCTGGAGAGATATGCTACAGTCTCATGAGGCTGCAGAGATGTGCTCGGGTACCATAGAGTTTATGCAGGCATCTAGGGTCTCACATAGGCTGGACATGCACCTAGTATTTCATATATTCTGGACAAATGATCTCACATAGTCTCACATATACTACACAGACGCCTAGGGTCTCACATAGGCTAGACAGGTATGCTGGGGTTTTACAGAGACTGGACAGGTGCTCTTCCAGTGAGTTTCATCTCCAAGGTGAGAGATGTTTTAAATGAGAAACTGGAGTAGACTTAGTGTGGTTTGTTGGGGCTGCCACAGACTTCAGGGTGAACCAACAGACACTTTCATGGTTCTAGAAACTGAAAGTCTGAGTTGAAAGTTTCAACCGTTTGATATCTCCTGAGACTTTACCCACAAACATCTTTTCCGTATAGGCTCATCTTTGCCCTCCCTACCCTCGCCCCACATGCCTATGTCATATCTGCTTTTGATTATAAGGGTACCAGTGTTATTGGATTGGGCCTATCCTCACAACCTCATTTAGTTTAATTAGTTCTCTAAAGGGCCTGCCCCTAAACACAAGCACATTCTGTATTCCTGGAGGTTATAACCCCAACAGATGCATTCTGTGCATGAGAGGAGTACAATTCAGCTGGTAATAGACCCCAAAGATTTCCCCCAGTTCTAAAGTCCTCCCCAGTTCCAGATGAAGTGAGACTTCTGTGCCCTGGGCATGTATGCTTCCCAAGGCACCTGGTTGGGACAGAGAATTACAAGTGCTGTAATGAAGCCTGGGGGAACAGAATGTCCTACTGTTTCCAAGCTGTGCATATTGCTTTTTTTTCTTACTGAGAATGAATAATAAACAGAAATGGAATATTTTAAGTCATACCTTCTTTGTGTGCCAAAAATCCTGGCATTCTTCAGAGGTTAATCCCTTCATGGCCATCTTGTATGCTGTTTCTGCCACTGTCTGCTATGGAAAAAGCAGTCCCCTAGTTTCAACATAATTCATGCAGCTTTAAATAAACACTAGAAGCTGAAGCAGAGCCCAATTCTGCAAATGGAATGCAAGGCTATTTCAGTAAAGGAGAGGGACTTATGATGACTAAGAGACTTTAAGCAAAGCCTTTATAGATGGCATTCCAAGACCCAAAGGCGGAGCTCAGTGGTAGACCACCCTTGTAATACCCAAGATTCAAGCCCTAGCACCTCAAAATAAATAAAAACTTAAATATTTCAAAATCAGCTACTGCACTAGGGCTAGTATTGCTAGATAATTTCTCCTCAAGGTACACAGGACACAATAGAAAACATTAAAATGTGACTTTTGCGTAAGTTCCTCTATGGTTTATAATGTCCAGGAAGATACATTGCTGTAATGGAATATAAGTCACCTGGATTGATGCTGACATCAATATCTGTATCTCTTTGTGATGTTTCAGCCTGGTTTTCCAATGATACATATGAGCAGAGACAGCTCATTTTTTTTTTTGTTTTGTGACACTTGACAGAAAAATCCAATGAACCTGACCAGAGGCTGATTGGAGAGAGAGAGAGAGAGAGAGAGAGAGAGAGAGAGAGAGAGAGAGAGAGAGAGAGAGAGAGAGAGAAAGAAATTCCGCGATTTCACTGGGCTCATTAGAGTAATTAGAGTAGACCCCATTTTTCTCCTTTATTATCTTTCCTCTTCTCCATCTGACCTCTTTGGAGAAGGCACCATCATATCCGCCAATGGAAAGATCCTAAAAATTCCCTTTACAGTGAGTTGTCATTTCTTTTATAACACAGTCATAATGAAGTCGCTGAGCTCTTGGCTCATACTTGGCTATTTAAATTATGTCTGGCAAAGGTCAATGAAGAATCTTTAGAGAACACCAAGCAAATAGGGTTTTAGCATAAATTCATATATTCAAGTAGGACTTGCTCCTCTAAATTGCTATGAAGAAGTAGAAAGGCCCTTATGTATCTCAGGAAACCACACCCATCCCTTTTCCTTGCTGGTGCCTCCTTTTCTATTATTTCAGCCTCTAATTTAACATTAGAACTAATCATTTCATTCACTAACCACAAGTCTGTTTATAGTTAAAACAATTCATTTTTGTTTATTATTAAAATGAGAAAACCTGCATTAAGCACCGAGTGTGTGGCATTCTGTAGAGACTCTAGCCAGAGTCCAGGATGATTTCCCTACCATGGGTGTGAAACAGAGGAGCCTTTTAGACCAGAGCCTGGTTTCTCTAATGTGTGTATACTATTATTTCAGGTTTCTGAATTCAATCCTTTGACGTTCACCAGTGTAATCGAGTGTGAGAAGCCAAACAATGACCTGAGTAGGTTTCGTGGCTGCATGTGAGTATCTTGCATCTTTGTAAGCTCTCTTATTTTTCTTCTGTTAAACCATATGCACACACAGATACACAGGTTCATAACATGTTCTTGGATAGCCTTTGCCACATCCACCATTTTTTGGTTGATCCTGAAAGTAATTTGTAAGATCCTGTCAGCAGTGGGAACTTGTCAAAGGCACTGTGTTATTGAGGAGTGACTGATTTACCCTCTCAGAGACTGAGGAACATGACAAGGGACAAGAAGCTTATGACCATCATATATGGTCTCAAAAATGGAAGTCAGAGGCCAGAAGCCAGGTAGGAAGCACCTGGGTAGAAATGCATTTCTTCTTGAACAACATATTGTTGAGCATTTGCTGTATATTGGTCCTAGCCAGTACACTGACTATACAGCAGTAGCAGTTACTGTCTTAATGTTTATTTCTTTTAATTAATATAAAAGAGATTTGTATGTGCAATAGGTCAGCCTCCTTTGCTCCTAAGTAGAAAGACCAAAGGTGGATAAATGGCCCAGGAGTGGCTGAGTAAAGTGACTTGTCAGGAGTATGTAGAGCTCAGGGGGTCACTCACTATATCATTCAGTCTGTTCTTAATGTTTGTTTGGAAAAATAATAGCAATAATGTGAGTGTAGGAAAAAACAGTGAACTGAGAGTAGCATGTATCTGGAATTGCTGAACTGCAAGGTGGAGCTATATGAACTGTTTCATGGATAATGAAGCAGGTGATAAAAATCTAAGGATATCAGGTTCAGGCTGCCATGGTATGCCACGGGACCCTTTCTGTGAGAGCAGAACCCATAGACTTAGCTCCCTCAGCAACCTTATGATCCCACTGTCCAGTACAGAGCAGTTTCCCCTCATAAATGGACTCCTGAAAAATGGGCCTCATGTCAAAGAACTCTAACTGTGTGAGTCCTTGATTTGCTGATAGTATCCAACACTGCAGCCTCTGCCCAATCTAGGCACAAGGACAATGGGATTTAGTAGTAAATGGAAGCTTCACAGGAGAAGATAAAGTGGACTTGTGTGACCTGAGGATGAACCAGCCACTCACTGGACTTGCCCTAAAGTTCAGAACTTGGAAATTGTTAGATGACCTCTTTAAGAAACCAAAGGAGGCTAAACTCCTAAAGGAAAGTGTTAATGTGCTACCACACAGCCAGTGTGCTGTGCATTTTCTGGTCCTGGTTAACTTCTGGCCTATCTTCTTCTGGTCTGCTTAACTAGCTTCTACGAATTCATACATAGAACACCAGTTCTAGGACCTTTGGGAATCCTGAGGCCAAGTTATTGACAGAGAGGAGATGCCAGGTGTTTAAGAAGTCTTGACATTAAATAATTGGTAAAGGAGGTGCAAGTGATTTCATGTTGCCAACTCAATCAAAAATAGAGGGTAGATCCTTTTTCAATGGCTTTTGGCCTAGCCCTTGGGCTCTGTTCCCTTTGCTTCTTGTGAGTCCTGAAGGAGGTTTCTGAGTGACACTGCATTCACATGCACAGATAACTGTTCGTGTATTCATCACCTCTCATAGGGTTAGGTTCACAGTAAAGAAGACTGAATCCTTCATCAGCTGCTTTCCATCCCTGCCCTGAGGACATCCAGGGAATTAAGTACTTTCTGAGTCTTTAGAAGATAATTTGAACACTCAAACTGGCACGAAAACTGAGGTCGGCAGGTTCTGGAGAACATACTTTCTAGATAACCTTGGGTCCTGGTGTAGTGGCCATAATTTTAGGGTATTACTCAGGTCATTGTTGAAAGCTCATTTAATGTGTAGAAGGTTTTCACAATGGTAAGTGCCTTCTAAATACTGACCATTGTCACCCTAGCAGATGCTATTAACTTTACTGCTACAAGGAATACTGAGTATCAGGTGAGAAGGGTCAGGAGAGAAGAGATGGTCATTAGGAAGGAGGTTAGTTCCCAAGGTGGCTGGAAGAACTCTTTGTCTTTTATGGATATCAGAAAGAACTATGTGAGATAGGAAGGTGGGTTTAAGGCTTGCTTAGCTCGAGATGATGTCAAATTCTTAAACAGAATGACTGATTTGATAGTAAAATCTGGATGAATGTAAAGATGTTTATGTAACAGTTTCAACATCTGGAAGTACAAATTGGTTCATACTGTGGCAAGGAACCCCAGTTATGTGTCTCCGAGACCCCCTTCCCCAGGAGGTTTCTGGTACCTCTTAACACTGACACACACAATAAAGTTTCTAACACCTATGCCCTTGGAAGACAACTGTGTCATATTTAAACCACATCAGGGACTGAGGTGAGGGTGGGAACTAGAGATAAAGATTTGAGGACCCTTTGCCTAGATGTTGTATTTAGTCAGTGAAGAGGCCAGGCCATGAAGAAAAAGAACATAGGAAGAAAAAAATGAAAGGAACAAAGACAAATAGCTCTACAAATTAGAAACATCATCTTTGATGTGACAGAAGTGCTGCCATAGGGCAGTGGTCAATAGACGAGACATAGTGGAGACATTGGAAGGGGTATCCTGAATTTCACAGAGTCCAGGAAAGGTGATGGCCCCCATGGAAAATGAAATGGAAAGGCCAGTGTCCAGAAGATGGAGAAGCACATTACTTCTCTAGAAGTATGTCCTGAAAAGGGTCAAGGCTAGGCATGAAGGCCGGGGAACTATAGACAGTTGTCAGAAGGAGACAAGGTACGAGAAGACTAAGACTAGTAATGTGTTTAGCTATGTGCAAGGGGCATATGAAGGCGTTAATATATTAGGGCTTGAGTACAGAGTGGCTTTGCAGCCTTTTGCTCTCCCACAGCACCTAACTCCCAATGGCTCAGTGTCCTTTTCTTCTGGAGACTGTGGAGAACATGCCATCTGTGGATTCTATTCTGCTAACTCAAGCTTTTCTTATGATGACAACATAAATGTCCTGCTGGCGCATTTCCAGAGAGAAACACTCAGTACAGTATGACGTACTTTATACCTAGATTTCCCTGCAGTCACTTCTTACTTTTTCTACCTTGTCTTCACAAAGCTCTGGCCGGGGAATGACATAAAGACACGGGTGGACTAAGTGCCACCTGCCTAGACCACCGTATCCTTACCCCCATCTCTCTGATTTTTCCATCTCTTTCGGGCACAGTAGTTTCAGTAGGTCATGGGCTGGACTCTGGGGCAAATGGGCCCCTCCTCCATTGCTCACTTTGAGTGGTTCTCTGGAAGTGGGCTGTAGGCAACAGCTTACTAGAAATTTTCCTGCAACTCCAAGACACTACAGAGTGACTTCTTCAGCTAGCCAGACTAATGCTGTCTTCTTGGGAATAGTACAGAGGACTATGGATCTGGATGGAGGGGTGTACCTTTCAGAGGAGCAGGCCTGATTGTGCCGGGTCCCTTATCCTTCTCTTGAGAAGGAAGCCTCAGCCTAGCTCATCCTGATACTTGTGTCGAGGCTAACTCACAAAATACGTCAGTTACAGAGTCTGTCCTTGGTCAGGGGCTCAGAGGTCCCTGTCAGAGTGACCTCCTGTCAGTCTCCATGACACAGAAGCTACTTGCTAGGGAGCCATGGTATGCCTCCATTCTCACTGCTAGGCATGCCTACAGATGGTGCTCTTTTATGGATCAGTTAATCCAAACTTGGATCTATCGTCATTCCGACTTAGAAAATGTAACTCGGGATTTTAGCTCCTCACCTCTCCCTTGCCAGAGCTGGCAGTTATAGGAATTACCTTGCGTTTCTGAACACTGGTCTAATTCTGTAGGTACTATGACTGCTCCTTCAGCCCCAGGTTAACCTGAAAAGCAAGTGAAAGAACCTGTAAAATACCTTCAGTAGAGAAGCCATTGTTTAGAGAGGGTCATATTTGCCTCAGAGTGTGGTTCCATTGATAGGAAATGTGGGACTGTCTGAGGAGAGAGGACAGGAATCAGAGGTTACCAGGGCTTGGGGGAAACAATATACCCTAAGAAGAGGAAGGGACTGACTGTGGTATAGGGTTTCGTTGTGGGTAGGGAAAACATTCTTGAATTATTTGATAGTGATTTCACAGCTCTGAGTGTATAACACGAGCTTGGTACTTTAAATGACTTGATATTGTGGTACAGGAAATGCATTGTGGGTTATTAGGAAGAGATAAATGTCAGGGGCTTCATAACTCAAGTGTACTTTAGTATTCTGTGTTCTGTAGATTAGTCCTTATAACTAAGCCCTAATGAGATCCTCAGAAGCTGAAAATACCACATTTTCTACCACTTTTGGCTATTTCCGAAGTTCTTTCACTAGCATAGGTCTAAGCCTTGCCTTTCCCTGTGGACACGGAGAAAGCTTTCTCAGGTGCCCTCTGCTTTTCTATGTTCAGTCAACTTCACAGCATGCGGTGATTTATTTTTGTTATTATTCATGAGTATGTGTGGGTGGGTAGTCACAGAGCCCAGAAAGCATCAGAGCCCATGGAGCTGGAATTACAGGCACTTTTGAGCAGGAGGACATGTATACTGGGGAACAAACTCAGGTCCTCTAAAAGAGTGGTAAGCAAGCTTAACCACTGAGCCGCCTCCTCAGCCCCTTATGTGATGAACTTTGAGACCATGATCCCGAGGTCTAAAAGATAAAGCCATATGATGTCTGGTTCTTTGTCTAATATAAAATTCATTACATTCACATCACAAAGCCAGTTGCCTGCGCTTCTCTTCTCTTTGTATTTGCTTCTATATTTGAGTGCTTTGATGTTGGGTCCATTTATAATTGTTATATCTCTCTGTTGAGTTGATTTAAAAACATATAATAGAAGATTTTGTTTTTATCTCTTGGGAAGTGTTTGATCTCATGCCTATTTTTCCTATGCAAGCGTAGCCAGCTACTATGCTCTCTCAGTTACCATTTTTTTGCCCCAAAGTAAGCATTCAGAGAGATTTTTCTGCCTGCAGGTCGTAGACTTGGGTACCACAGCACCAAGGTGACTGCTGGATGCCCTTGGAATGCAGCCTGCTCACTAGAGTAGCTTCCTCACCCTGGTGACCAATGCAGGGACTGTTGTTACCTTGTGTATTAGTTAATGCTCTATTGCTGAAAAAAAGCATCATGACCAAGGCACTTATAAGAGAAAGCGTTTAATAAGGGACTCACTTACAGTTTTAGAAGATGAATGCTTTCCCATCATGGTGAGGAGTGTGGCAGCAGGGATGCAGTCAGGCACTAGAGCAGGAGCTCGTACCCTTGATCCTCAAGCAGGAGGCAGAAAGAAAGTAAAACTGGGCTAAGCCCACACCTAGTGACACACCTCCTCCAACTAGGTCAAGTCTTCTAAGCTCCTTTGAACAGTCCAACAAGTGGGGACTAAGTGTTCAAATATGTGAGCCTAAGGGAGTTATTCTTATTCAAACCACCGTATCCCAGGAGGTACAGGAGCAAGATCATTACTGACAATTGAACGGTTTCAGTTCCTTAACTTCTCCCATCCAGTGTTGAGAGTGAGATTTGTGTGAAATGTATGCAAGCATCAGTGGCAGTGAGCAGGCTTTAGGGTGAACTGTAATCATATCAGGCAGACTCATCAATGTTTGAGTGCTTTCATTCGCCTTTATAGACATAACCATCCCTTCGAGAAAATGGGACATCAGCCCAAACCAGTTCGGTCATTTCCACCTGTATTTGAATTAGATGAATAAAAACCTTAACAATGTATTATATCAAAAGAAAGTCTGCCTATGGTTCAGCAGTTCCAAACTATTATCATTTTGGTCCTTCCTGCCTATGTCAATCAGTGTGCTCAGAAGGGCAGATGGTGTTCTCAAATTCATGGAAGTAAGAGTTCAGTTATCTGCACAGGGACTGAGAGAGCCTTGGAACGTATAAGTCATGGTAGAGATACTGAATCAAAAGTCTACTTCTTCTCGATCCTTCCCAACATCCCATTCAATAGGTCCAGCCTCAAGCCAAGGCCAGGGCAGCAGTCAGCCTTTGCTAATTACTGAGGCAGACAGCAGGGTAGAGACTGAAATAAGACAGGAGGATCCTGCCTGGGGACCTAGAAGTTTAGCAGAGATAATATACATGAAGGCTGCAAAACTGAGCCCATCCTGTAAGAGGGACCCTCCTCTGACACCAAAGCCATCATAAGGAGGGAAGGACATTTCTTGTGGGTGGCTGCCCAGAACAGAAAGCCTACAAAGAACTAAGGCACTACCAAGCAGACAGCCTGCATGGGGAGCTAAGGAAGGACACAGCCTCCGAAGCCTCCTCCCAGAGGAGTACAGTGCTCATGTACATGCACAGAAGGTTACATGCATGTCTTGAGATGCCGAATGACAAGGGCAGCAAGATTGGGCTGCAGGCTCCTGCAGAGAAGTTTGTAAAACCTGAATTAGAGCAGTGCTTCAGACGTGGAGCAAAAATAAAAGCCTTGGATTACAAAATTTAGGAGTCTAATGTTGAGGTCTCATCACTGTGGTGATATAAAAACAAGACAGGGGTTCATCTCACGTTAGTGGACTTCAAGACCAGGTTGATATAGAAGTACCTCAGAGCAGAACAGATTGAAGACCCTGGTATCTAAGTGGTACAGATTAGCTACCATGGGGAAAGAGCTGATGTCAAGCCTTTGCAAGTTGCTGCTCCTTGGCACTGGAGGCTTGGCAGACATGACCTAAGCATCCAGGCCTTGTCCCCCTATATCCATGCAACTGGATGATTTTTCACCCCTATGCATGTCCTTTGCCATGTATGTGGTAGCCAGTACACTCCTTTTCTCACACGCTAGACTCAGATGAATGAGACCTGTTCCCAACAGCACATGGGTTAGAAAGATGCAATGCTTCTTGAGAGAGAAAAGCAGACATTTATCTGCTGGAGCACTGCTGTTTCCCAGGATCACTAGATCTTAGCAGTCAGTTCTTCATAAAGTTTTGCTTCCAGAGAGTTTTCATTAAGAAGGGCATGGTTAGATGAGTCAAGAAGACTTGAACAAGATGAGCACTTCTAGGTAGGCTAGACCAAATGTTAAAAGGATGTGCTGGTTGCCATGGACAGAGTGTCACACTTGGGCAGAATTGAAGACAGATGTTTATGTCTTCTTTCTGGAGCCTGGAAGGCCAAGGCCAAGGTATCAGGGTGTTGATTTCTCTCAATCTTTCTGTGTTTGGCTTGTAGCTGGCCAACTTATTCCCATGTCTTTTCCTGTTGGCACTTCTCTGTGTGTCTGTGCCCTAATCTCTTCTTAGAAGGTCAGGCAGATTGGGTTGGAGACGGCCCCATGCCCACAATTGAACTAATTACTTTCTTATAAAAATTGTCCTATCTTGTGGCTTTGGGGGTTAAGATTTCAACACATGATTTCTAGGGACAATGTAGATGGGCCTATAACCAAGAAGCAGGTGCTGATGACAGCTTGGTGGGCTCTCCTCTTGAGCATCTTTGGGACTGAGTTACATGTCTATGTCTGTTCTACTGCTGATGGGAGCACTCTGCCTTGAGTGCTAGAACCACTGGCTTATTCTCTTCTCTAGTCTTCCTTCCACTTCTAATATGGGCACTCTTCTCAAGGGAGTATGTCTGTGCTGCCTGCATCTGCTGCCTGTTCCTGCAGCTATAGTCCTTATTATATAGGCTGGTTTAACTTCTGGTGATGATCCAAAAAAAAAAAAAAAA
>JADRCD010129307.1:4186-23070 GCA_019843815.1 Montemys delectorum | reverse complement strand
TCATATGTTGAATAAAAAACGGGTGACACCTATTGCGGATATTTTTTTGAATATCTGTAAATATCTTAAAGACAGCGCTTTTAGGGTGTATAAAATCAGCCGCCTCTAATTGTTTAACAGCCCCCACTACATAATGTGAATCTGAAATGATATTTATAGGCTCCGAAAACCTTTGTAAGACAACAGCAACAATGGCACATTCCACTAATTGGGGCGATGTAAAATCAAATTTCATCTGAGTAGGGACATTGTTAACAACATAACATCCAATACCGGTTTTTGATCCGTCTGTATAAATGTCTATGGCTCCAACAAGGGGCTCTTGTGCGGTCATCTTAGGAAATATTAGAGCATTATTAAGAGCAAATTGTAGCAAGGGATGTTTTGGATAATGATTATTTATTGCTCCTGAAAACAGACACCTTAGAATCGCCCAAGCATCTTGGGATGCACACAATGCTTGAATCTGATACATAGTATAAGGACATATAATTGTATTAGGGGAACGTCCAAAATGTGTAACAGCCAATTGAAGTCCCTTTATGGCTAGCTCAGCCACGCCTGTAGGATAGTACCCCAATATTCTCCCAGGAGAATTATGTGGGTGGACCCATAATAGTGGCCCTTGTTGCCAAAGAACTGCAGTGGGTTGTTGTGGAGAAGGAATAATACATAGCTGAAAAGATAATTCGGGATTAATTCTATCCAACTGAGCAGATTGTATAGCAACTTCTACTTTATTTAAGACCTCTGTTGCCTCAGGTGTTAAACTTCTTGGCGACGTAATGTTAGGGTCTCCTTCAAGTATTTTAAATAAGGGCTGAAGTTCAGTTGTAGTCAACTTCAAATAGGAGCGAATCCAATTAATATCTCCTAATAACTTTTGGAAATCATTTAAGGTCCTTAATGCACCCCTCCTAATTGTGACTTTTTGTGGTTTCACATACTCAGGAGTAACTATTGCTCCCAAAAATCTTCCTACCTCTCCTTCTTGGGCCTTTTCAGGAGCTATACACAATCCCTTTTGTTGTAAGGTAGTATTCAGCATAGAGAAGGCTTGGTGTAAGATTTCCCTGTCATTAGCACACAAAAGAATATCATCCATGTAGTGACAAATTCTAACCCTAGGAAACTGTTTTCTAACCGGCTCAATAGCGGAGGAAACATATATTTGACACATAGTAGGGCTGTTGGCCATTCCTTGCGGCAAGACCTTCCATTGATATCTTTGATCTGGTTCCTCGTGATTAATACTTGGGAGAGTAAATGCGAATCTAATCTTATCTTTAGGATGTAAGGGTATAGAGAAAAAACAATCCTTAATGTCTACTATTATAATCTCCCAATGTCTAGGCAGGGCAGTCAATAATGGTAGCCTTTCTGAATTGATCCCAATAATTGCATCTGATTATTAATAGCCCTAAGATCATGCAACAACCTCCACTTGCCTGATTTTTTCCTTATCACAAATATAGGCGTATTCCAGGGAGACTGGGAAGCTTCTAGATGTCCAAGCTCCAACTGTTCTTTCACTAAGGATTTTGCTGCTTCCAATTTTTCAGAGGTAAGAGGCCATTGAGGCACCCACACAGGTTCCTCTGATAACCAAGGTATGGGCAATGCATCCTCAACGGCCCCTACGAAAAAACCCAGCCCCGTTTTATCCTGTTTTTCTATGACTGTAATAGGATTAGTTATGCCCTGTAGGGCCTTCCCTAATCCTTTTCCTGGAACACATCCCATGTCTCTCATCATCTTCTGACTTTGTGATGAATAATCATTAGTAAGCTTAAAATCCATTTGTTTTAGGATGTCCCTACCCCATAGATTGACAGGAAGTGGTAATACATAAGGGATGACTGTTCCCTGCCTGCCTTCAGGATCTTCCCAGTGCAATGGCTTCGCACTGATATCAGGGGTGGACTCATATCCAAGCCCTTGTAAAGTCTGTGAGGATCGGTTAACAGGCCAGGCCTTCGGCCACCAAGTAGTTGAAATAATGGTAGTATCCGCTCCTGTATCTAAGAGCCCAGTAAATATTTTACCCTGGATTTTCAATTTCAAGGTAGGTCTCTTGTCCAAATTTAATGAAATAAAAACATTCTGTCCTCCAGACGAGCCAAACCCCTGTTCGCCCCTCACTACATCCCTGCTAGGGTACAAAGAATGTAAGCTGGGAAGAATAAGTAATTGAGCAATCCTGTCACCAGGGGCTATAGAACTGATCCCCCTTGGTGAGGAACACATGATTTTAACTTGGCCCTCATAATCCTGATCTATAACTCCTGGATGGACCACCAATCCTTTTAAGGTAGTTGAGGATCTTCCTAACACCAGTCCTACAGTATCCTTGGGCAGTGGCCCTGTAAAATCCGAAGGAATTGGTTGACATCCCATGGTGGGTGTTAATACTGCTCTGGTGGTGGCACGGAGGTCCAGTCCTGCGGAGCCTGACGTGGCTCTCCTGGTTGCCTCTGCTGGTGTTGTAGTAAAGGTTTGTTTGGCTGATTCTCTACTGCCCCAAACATTTGTGGGCCCTGGGGACGTGGGCCCCACTGCCCGTTTTTTGGCTGGGGCGTTAGTGGGCGTCCCCTAATATCCTTAACTGACCGACATTCATTTGCCCAGTGTCTTCCTTTATTGCATCTGGGACACATATCAGGTTGTCTCTGTACCTTAACAGAATCAGTGGCGGCAGCTCTATTAGGAGCCCTGCACTGTCTTTGTATATGCCCTATCTTGCCACATTTAAAGCACTTAATTCCAGATCTCTTCTGGGCTGCGAGAACGGCGGCGGCCAGACCGGCATTTGATAAAGGCCCACCAATCTCTCTGCACGCCTTCATCCAGGCATTCAGTCCTTTCCCTTTCCATGGTGTAATAGCATTTCTGCACTCTCTCGTGCACTGTTCAAATATAAGCTGTTCAATGAGAGGCATGGCCGTTTCTGGATCGCCAAAAATCCTCCCTGCTGCCTCCACCATTCTGGCTACAAAATCAGAGAACGGCTCATTAATGCCCTGAATAATTTTGGTTAGATTCCCGGTGACCTGTCCTTTATTAGGTAGACCTTTCCATGCCTTTACAGCAGCCCTATTTATCTGCTCATATACCTCCACTGGGTAGGCGGTTTGATTAGCCGCCCATTGCCCTTGGCCAGTGAGCATGTCAAAGGTCCACTGAGGGTGCCCTTGCGCCACATTTTGTCTCGCCTGTGAGGCGCAGAGCTCTTGAAAAATAGATTTCCAATCTAAATATTGGCCCATGGTTAGGCAGGCCTTGACTGTATTATACCAATCCTCTGGCGTCATGGCACTTAACGTCAATCTTTCTATTAAAGCCTGTGTGAAGGACGCATTCACACCATAAGTTTGTACTGCCTCCGCCAGGGTTTTTAGTTGTTTTAAATCTAGAGGTGAATATTGCCTTGCCTGATTAGCATCCTCCCATACGGGGAAGGCTGCTCTGATTTTTCTCCTTTCTCTGGTCGCAATGAGGGATGTTGACACGACCGCCCCCTGCTTAAATCTTCCTTTTAGATTGACTTCCTCTAAGGGTGGCACCGATGGCGCGTAACCAGGCGCATAAGGCTGGCCTGGCCCATAACGTTCTGACTCATAACGAGCCGCTTCCTCATCCAATTCTGCCTGCTCTTCAGGCGTTAATTCCTCCTTATTCTGCCCTGCCTCGTTTTCAGAGGACGTCTCCTCCGCTGATGATACACCCACTACTAGGGCCTTAAATTCATCTAGGACAGGGTATCGCCCCGTTCCGGGTTCTGTTTGCTTGTTAGTAATTTCCCGCTTACTTTCATTTTTAGGTCTCGAAGGCTTCTCCCCCTTCGGATCCTCCTGCCCTTTGTGTTTCTCTTTTCTCTTGTTTTTCTTCTTGGTACCCTCTCCTCTCTCGGTTTCTGACAAACTATCTTGATGTTCAGACAATACCCTCTGACTCTCCTTGACCTGGTTTTGACACTTCTCATCTTCGATGCAGGCCCTAAGCATCTTATACAGCGGCCAGGTTCCTGGTCTTAACTTTCCTCCTTCCTTTTCATTCCTCAGATCTAGGCCAAGTTTGCCCCAGGAACCCCTGGACAGGCTCCCAGTGGTAACAAACCATGGAGCAACCCTATCCACTTCTTTTAGAAAATCACACAAAACCTTCTCAGGCACTTTCAGGTTCCGTTCTCTCAGCAACGCCTGCATTGCCGAGAGAAGTGGTTTTATCTGAAGATTTCCCATCCTCCTCTATCTACAGGAGGAGGAGAGCCCGCGCAGTTGTCTACCTGCGACCTACGGCTCGGCAAGCTGCGGAGGGCACGTACATTCGTTTCCCGGCTGATGCCAATTCAGGCAAAAGCAACAAATCAAGACCGCAGCGGTCCACACTGGAATAAGAAGTGCGAGGAGCAAAAAGGGATCCAGTTTGTCTTACCGAGGAGCTTCCGGAATTCACGCTGTCAGTTCTGAACCTTCTGCGAGCCAACAGGATCCTCCTAGGGGTGAAACGAAAATCCCGAGACGTTCGGCTTCGTTCCCGGGTTTCGGCACCAATTGCCGCGCGCTACCTCGCCGATAAGGAGCACGCCGCACTCTGGATTCTTCTGACAGCAATTTATTGTTACAGCTCTTTTAGATGGCTTGGAGTAGAAGGACGCTGAATGCTGAAACCCCCGCAGCTTATATAGGCCTCTGGGAGACGTGCTGATCCCTCATTGGCTCTAGCTTCAGTGCCTAATTAGCATACTTAGTTTCGCGCCTTGCGCAGGCGCACATTGAAGCAGGGTTTCCAAGAAGATCCAGGAAACAAAGAGCCTGCGCCGAAGTAGGGAGCCTGCACCATCCTGTAATGGCGGGCGGCTCCCGACATTTGCACATTGTGCTTGTTATCTGAAAAATATCTCCCTACAGAACTGTTCATTCCCACAATTTCTGTTCCTGGAAGTGTGCATAACTAAACTCCCTTGAATGATTCTTGGACTCAGAGACCACTTTCCAATGGTCACATCAAACAGAGATATGATACTGCCTGACCCATGGAAGGCTGTGAGAAATTGTAAGGTCTGCTGGACCTTTTCAAAGTATCAGCTGCTGTGTGCTATGGGATTCTGGGTTGGCCAGGATGCTGGCTTCCATTATCTGGTACCTTTAATTCATTAGGCCAGGCTTGTTCTTGTTCTCTGCATTCTAGACACAACACTTCTGTTACATGTCATGTGTAAGTGGTATAGGGTATGCAGAGGAAGAAACCTTCAGTCTGGGTTCATGATGGTAAGAAGTTTGGTAATCACACATTGGTTTCTTCCTTGTCGGATCGACCAGCTATTCCTCGATCCTGAAAACTGCTGTTTGATCACTCCACCTACTCTATGTGAGATCCTTGGGATGAGCCTTCTCAGCCACATGGGAGATTACATATTTAATGAAATAATACTTGTTCTTCATATGCACAGAATGTGATGTTTGGCCAACATGGGGAATTACGAACCTGAAAAGAAACTGTGACTGCAAAGGCTGATTTATCAGAACTTCAAATGATGTAGGGAAGCTGGAATGTTGCAAGTCCAGTGACAAATTCCCTTGGGCTGTCTTTGCTCCCTCCTTAACCATCTTTGCTCACCTCTGTGTGTGATATAGCATCCTTGAGACCATTAGAGAAATCCTTTGGAGTACCCCCGCTTCCATCATCTTAAAGCAGTCTTTTCCCTTCCTTATCCCTCATGGAGACAGGGTTTCTCTGTGTATCCTTGGCGCGCTTGCCTGTCCTGGAACTTGCTCTGTAGACCAGGATGGCCATGAACTCACAGAGGTTTGCCTGCCTCAGCCTCTTAAGTGCTGGGATTAAAGTCATGCAACACCACCACCTGGCTCAGGTGCTCTTATTAACTCTCAGGGTATAAATTGTTTGATACCCTGAGTAAAGATGACTATTGAATGAGACTTTAGTCTGTATCATTTTTAGGCCCTGCTCTCCAGATTCACACCACAAACTGGAGCAATAAATGATTAGTCACTTGGGAACATATGGGCACACTACACATTAAACCATAGTAAGAAGTCAAAGCCAGTGACCACACCAGACCAATGAAGAACACCACACCTTCACCTGGACCCCACAGGAGGAAGGACATCTAACAGTGTGATGGCAGCATCAACAGACCATTCATCATGGGTCAAGGGACCAACCAAAGGGAGTCTCTACTCCTTGACCTAAACCACTTGAATTATAGCTTGTTCAGCAATAAGTATCAGAGGCTGGAAACATTCTAGGCCTAGATTAGATTGTACAGAGGCTAGAAGCTTCCAGGACTGGGCCTAGGTTAGCAGATGGAGGCAGTGAGCCTTGGAGACAGCAATTAAACCAGGTGACTAAGATACTCTACACTCACAGAAGTCAGCTCTCTCCTCCCACCATGTGGGTACCTCAGGTTAGGTGACAAGCACCTTTACCATGCCCTGCCCCTTGGGCTGGGTTTCTCAAGGTCCTGTCTACCCAGCTGCAGTTTCTCCTATCACCTCTGTATTAGTTCTCTGCTTCTGCCGTCAGCAAGTCCTGATAGAGCTTTGCTACCCGTTTAAGCCTTTGGTAGCCATACTTGTTGAGACCTGCTCCTTTTAACATAGCTGTAGCCATATTGTATTTAGTCTCTGGTTTGCTCACAAGGTGAGATTAAGTTCAGGTTCTCAGACTCTGCTTCCCGGAAGTCATTGTCCATACCTGACACTGAAAAATTCTCCTAAAAGGTCATAAGGTTACTTATGCTCTGTCAATGCTCTGAAACTCCCCTGCTCACCACCCGGCCACTACCCCTCTTACCTCACTCAGGACCAATCAGCTTAAAAATCAGCTGATAATACTTTGTTTAATTAGCCAAAATGGAGCACTGCCTCCACCCTTGCCTTCTGAAAGCCTGCCCTGAGAACAGCCTGGTACCACAGTTAGGCTCTAGAGTCCCTTTTTGTGATCCTGATCAATCAGTGGTGGGTTGTGCAGTCAATAAATGATTCTTGCTTAACTGAGATCGGTGTTTGTATGGCTTGTGTAGTGATTTCCTGGACCCCAACAATGCTATAATCTACTGTGGTAGTTTGAATGAGAAATGTCCCTCATAGTCTTGGGTATTTGAACACTTGATCTCCAGTTGATGGAACACTTTTGGGAGTTTTAGGTGGTATTGTCTTGTTAGAAGCAGTTGACTTTCTCTGCTCTGTGCTTGAGGAGGAGATGTGTGCTTTCAGCTTCCAGCTCCTGTCTGCTACTTGCTGCTATGACTTCCTGTCTGTCTTAGTCAATGCTCTATTGCTGTGAGGAGACACCATGACCAAAGCAACTCTCATAAAAGAAAATTTAATTTGGGGCTCATGGTTCTAGAGGGAAGGAGATTAGTGAAGGCATGAGAAAGGGATTGACAGGTAGAACAAGCTGCTCTGAGGGAGAGATAGAGAATATTGAAATGGAAGAGCCCAGAGCAAGGAGGTGGTGGGAGAGGTTTAGGAAAGGGGACATAAATAGAAATCCTGCCAGAAGGAGAATTCCAAAAGACACAGAGAGGGTGAAACTGTAAGGGGTATGTGCCAAGGGCAGTGTCCTGATCCAAGGATGTCCCCAAAGGAATTAAGGAGAGACCCAGAATCGCAGTAGAGAGGTGTCCTTTTCTGTGTATAGGGCATAGGGAACCTCCTGGTACACTGGTGTGACTTGCATTGAGCAGACTTCAGCAAACTAGAGGGACAGAATGCATAGCTACAAGAGGACAGTTACCCAAATAGACAAGGAGAAATAATGATTGATACAGACATATGCACCAGCAGGCCGAGGAGAAAAACAGCTGAGGAGGCAGACTCCAAATGTGGAGTAAAACATAGGAAGTATCAGAAGGCAGTGCAGGCAAGTGACCCACTCCCGGGAGGGTCAAACTGGCAGTGTGGTTCAATTAGGAGGGACAGGGCTTTTTGGGTAAGGGCAATATCCCTACTGGGTTTCAGACCAAATGTTTAAGTGAGGGCACAGTGAAACCACTGAGTCGGGCCACTCTGTGGGTAGAAAGGTTTAATGGTGCTCAAATTACCAAGGCTTTCTCTCTGGAGTGGGAGCAAAGTGATGGAAAAGCAGTGTCTAGATGCCCTTGCTGGAAGTAGCTGACCTTTGGGGTAGCTGACTTTTGGGGAAGGATTAAGAGAATTAGTGTTTTGTCTGGTAAACAGAAGTCCATTTTGCAAGGTCCCTGGGGAATGCTGAATTTAGGCTTCTGTTTGCTCAGTCACAGCCCTTCAGTTTACCAGGTCATGTTTAAGACACTGTCACCAGCACTGCCATTTTGGGGATTTACTTTGAATCTAACACCTCCCTCGCTCCCTCCTTTGCTCCTTATTTCCTTCTTTTCTTCCTGCCCCTTTTCCTCCCTCCTTTCTTCCTCTTTCTTAACAATGTCTCATGTAGCCCAGGCTGGCCTTGAATACCTGCTGTATATCCTCGGCTGGCCTTGAACCTCAGCTCCTTATGGTTTTTCCTTCTGAATTCTGAGATTGCAGACATATACCACTATGCCCACTGGACATTTCTGGGGCTTTCATTTTACATATTTATATGAGACAAAGACTTGCTATGTAGCTCAGGCTGGACTTGAACTTGTCACATTTTCCTGGCTCTGAGTGTTGGAGTTACAGGCATGAAATACTGCTCCCAGCTCTCCCCTAGACCTTTCTGAAGATGAAAGTGTCTGCCTGGCAGTCAGGACTAGACAAAGTGCTGCCTTCATAGCCTTTGTAGGTCAGCTTAGACAGGGCTTGGGAATCCCATCCCCACTCTAGTGGTGGGAATTTCTGAAGGGAAGCCCTCTACAAAGGCTGATTAAAACTTTAACTGATTGTGGAAAGTTCCAGATCAAGAATCTAATTTTAATCACTCTCAGGCTATTTTAGTCCCCAGCAGCCATTCTTTGTCCATAGGTGTGTCAGACCTAACATCCTGATGGACAGATAAAATCTTTGGACGGCATTGTCTTCACAAAATTGTATTCTCCACCAATGGAAGGGCTACAGACACTGTCAGATAGCACCCGTGGCCCGGAGCTGAGGTTCCCATGTGTGTTTCCAAATGCCTTGATTTATGACTTTCTTTGTTTTGTTACATCAAAATCTTCATGAAACCACTCCCACATTGGAACATTATCTTTGAGGGGAACTCTATGCGCTGAGTTCTGGTCACTAGTATTTTTAGCTCCAGAATAAACTATCTTTTATTCACTTTGAGATGAATATTGTAGGTTTTTGTTTTTGTTTGTTTGCTTGCTTGTTTGTTTGTTTTTAGATGAACAGCTTTGGCTTCTTAGAAGAGAGAGCAAGAGGCAGACTGATTGCTGGCAGATTAGCAGAGTGAAGTGGTCTCAGTCAAGAGCTAGAGCCCAGTGGGTTGGTCTGAGAAAGGGTTTGGCTCTTAAAACATGTTCTCTTTTCTGTTTTTGTTTTTAAAATGTGTGTGGTGTGTGTTGGTTAGATTTTCGTCAACTTGATGCAAGCCAGAGTCATCTGAGAGAACCTCGATTGAGAAAATGTCCCCATCACATTGATTTGTGGACAAGCCTATAGGACACTTTTTCCATTGATTACTGATGTAGAAAGGCTCAGCTCACCAGGGAAGCATGGTGCTGGTGTCTTTGAAAAAGCAAATGAGCAAGCCAGATGGAGCAAGCCAGCAAGCAGCATTCCTCCACGGTCTCTGCTTCAGTTCCTGCCTTCAGATTCCTGCCTTGGCTTCCCACAACAACAAGCTATAAGCCAAATACACTTATCCTTCCCAAGCTGTTTTTGGTCTTGGCCCAACAGTAGACATCTAACTAATCTTAGGGTGGCAGTGTGGTCAGGGCTTTGCTCATTCCAGGCAAATGCTCCACCTCTGAACGACATCCCAGCCCAGGCTCAGACAAATTCAAAGATTTTTTTCCTGTTTAGGGGCCTTTGATGGATCTGCTTTATTGGTCTATCTGTCACAGATTGGGGGACATTTTTGGTTGGTGTATATTTATGGAGGTTGTCACACCCATTGGATGATATAGTTGGCTGTGAACTGCTGCCTGTCATCCATTGAGTATCTAGCATGTGCTGGCCCTGGGGTAGTTACATTTTGCATTTGTATCTTTAATCCTTATGTCTTTTCAAGCCCACAGACAGGTCAAACTGAGAGGCCACTTAAATGTCTGAGCTGGACAAAGCCCAGGGCTTCTCTGTTCTTGGAGGTATCCCAGATACAGCTAGGAGAAAGATTAGGAGTTTGGCTTCAGTGAGTGCTAACAGGGACAAGGTGGATATTCGTGCATATTTTAATGATTACACTAACATGGCATTGTTAGTTCTTGTATGGCTTAGATCGTCAATGTCCCCAAATCTCATGTGCTAAACGGACAACTGTGACTAGCTGTAGCTGTGTGCTGTTGGGAGGCAGTGCAGCATAAGAAGTAGACCCAGCAGGGGTAAGCTAGGTCCTAGGTCACAGGAAGAGTGCCCTTAAGGAGGGATCTGGGGACCATGACCCTCCCCACCTTCCTTTTCCTGGCTGCCACGAGGTGAACAGAGTCCTACACACATCCTATTGTGATGTAATGTGCCACCATCATGACGTAAAGTGCCAGGGCAGAGCCAAATACAGGGGCGAAGAAACCATGAACAGAGACCTCTGAAGCTGTGATGCTACATTATAAAATAAAAAATAAAAACAAAACCCCAAAAACCTCCTTTCTTCCTTTTAAACTGTTTATGCCAGGAATTTTGTTACAACAACAGGAAGTTGGCTAACACAAATATATAAATATAGACTATTTACAGAACACTAATATTATACAAAACACACAGGTAAGGAAGGAAATGTCTTTGATCCTTGGGAATCCAAAATGACTGTCCAGCATGGGGCTGACTGCTTTTGAGATGTGGGTGGTCAATAGGCATTCTTACAATTTTATAGTGCTTCCACTTAGTTCCCCTATTTAAAATATTTTTGATTGTCACAATTTAAACATGGTCCTTGTTTTAGTGAGTACAAAGGGCTGAGATTACATTCAGTGGTTATAAAAACTAATTATTAAAGTTTCTTTCTCAGAGGCTTTAGTCCAGCTTGGCCTTGAACTCCTTGTATAGTTCAAGATGACCTTGATCCTCCTGCATCTACCTCCTAAGTGTTGGGTTTATAGGCAGGAACCCCCATCTCTGCTTTATATGGTGTTGGGGACTGGAGCTAGGACTTCATGTATTCTAAGTAAGAGCTCTATCCACTCAGCTGCACCCTCAGCCCCTAAATTATTAGTCTTTATAAAGCAGAAAATTCCCAAATGGAGTCTTTAAAACCTGGCTCTTTGGTTGTGTGTACCAGTCCAGCATCAGAAAGTTCCAGATTTGGAGTTTTCTCAAGTGGCCCTCTGGTCACAGTGCTGAGGTAGATGTGAGCAGTATGGGGTCATCATGTGGAGGTGAGGGTGCTTCATCCTTGGACTCCAGCTCCTCAGACCCTGGCTCCGATGGGGGTTCTGAAGCACAGTTGTCTTCAGGACTCTGCTTGCTGCCTTTAGAATCTTCAGTGATGCTGCTTAGTTTGTCGAACACTTCGGCCTCGTCAGGGGAAGGGAAGGAGAACAGCAGAAACGTGCTGTGATGGGGGTGGCCCAGAAACTGCAAGAAAATGAAACTGTTACTTAAGTGCCAACCTCCCCACTCTCCTCCCCCTCCCACGTTCTCCTTCCTTTTTCTGGGCTGACAAGGATTTTATGCAAAACCTTAGGGATAGAAAACTGCAACTTTGAAACACAACAGTAACACTATGATAGCTCCTAGGTATATGGTAGGTATATTCTCAAGGGAAATGAAAGCAGGTTGAGGAAGACTCACAAGTCATGTCTACTAGAGCTAACAGCAGCCAGATAGCAGAACAAACAGCAAGTGCCATCCAGGGATGGACACACAAATGTGTAGACACTTCAGTAGAATATTATTCTGCTTTAAAAAAAAATAGAAGACACAATGGCTCAGCAGGGATTGATGCTTCCCACACACACCTAATGGCCTGAGTGATCCTGGACTCCATGTTAGAGGATTAACTCCTGAAACGTGCCCTTTAGCCCCTCCCCCATATACACACACTCGCAAATCACATACACATTGTCACACACTCGCAAATCACATACACATGTGCATACATACACACACACACACACACACACACACTAATTACACATTCTACAACGTGAAAGAGTGTTGAAGACATTATGCTAAATGAAACATGCTAGTTACCAAACAGAAAAAAGGAACTAGGGATATTGCCCAGTTAGTACAGTGACTGCATAGCACGAATTACCCCAGCACAGCAGAAAACTGGGCTTGTTGATACACAACTATAATCCTACCATTTGGGAGGTGGAAGCAGGAGGGTCAGAAGTTCAAAGTTGTCCCTGGCTATATTGTGAGTTTGAGGCTAGTCTGGGCTATGTGAGACCCTATCTTAAAAAAAAAGAAAAAGAAAGAAAGACGGGCAGATAACGTGTGTGTGTATGTGTGTGTGTGTATGTGTGTGTGTGTGTGTGTGTGTGTGTGTGTGTATGTGTGTGTGTGTGTGTGTGTGTATGTGTGTGTGTGTGTGTGTGTGTGTGTGTGTGTGTGTGTGTGTGTGTGTGTGTGTGTATCCTACTATGAGGGATCTAGAAGGATCAGCTTTACAAAGGTAGATGTAGAAATGTGACTGCCAGGATGGAGCACCAGGGAGTGTTTAGCAGGGTGAGTCTCTGCTATGCAAGTGGATTAGGCTCTGGGGATGCTCGGTGCCACCGAGCTACATTCTGAAATGTGACTAAGGTGTGGATGCCATGCTGCCTGCATTTTTACCACAACTAAAAGGGCTGGGGCAAACTTCTCTGCAGAACTCTCACCTGTCACTCTCTAATACTTCTTCCTGAGAACCAAGATGACCTCTTAGCCTGATCTTGAGAAGGATCAAAATATCTTGTCAGGCTCAGATATGGTAGATGAGGAGGCCCAAACTACTTCCGCAAAAGGCAAACTCGCTAGGTCTCGTTTATACGCAAAGTCTGCCTCCTCCCGGATAAGAGACAGGACTCAAAGAGGATCGCAATTGAGTAAGCTGGACCTTGAAGTTAAGCTACAGGAATTGAGTGATGGAGTTAAAGATGCTGACAGGCAAAAGGAAAGACAGCTATCGGGAGGAGGGACATTCACCCTTAGAGAGGGCATTCTGTCAGGCTCGTGAGAGCGGACAGGACACTTCCGGATTGCTAGCGGTTTCCAGTGGTGGAACGCTGGGATCAGAATGATGAAGTATACAGATATTATCAAGCTTTGGATATCAAAATTATTAAGTATCTAAAGGAGGCAGTTACTCAATATGGGCCTAACGCGCCGTGTTATTGGATAATGTCATAGGTTATAATCTAATGCCGCAAGATTGGAAGATTTTGTGCAGAGCCACGTTACAGGCAGGGGATTATCTAGTGTGGAACTCGGAATGGCAGGAAGCTAGCAAGAAAACAGCCACCCTAAATGCTCAGTCAGGTAATCCAGATTGGAATCTAGACATGCTTCTAGGGGAAGCTCAGTATGAAGGGAATGCTAAATAAATTGAGTACCCTGCCGGGGTGTTTGCCCAAATTGCAATGGTGGTTAGAAAAGCTTGGGTGCGATTACTCATGAGAGATGAAGGTAGCGGGAGTCTATCTGGAATCTGATAGGGTCCAGAGGAACCCTTTCAGAATTTCATAGCTAGATTACAGCAGGCTGCCAGCAGAACGCTTGGAAATTCCTATACGGACAGTCCGCTTATCTCACAATTAGACTTTGAGAATGCTAATTCAACGTGCAGAGCAGTTATTCTGCCGCACAAGCGTCAAATGGATTTATCTGGATATATTCACCTTTGTGCAGATATCGGGCCTTCCTATAATCAGGGTTTAGCGTGGCAGCTGCATTGCAAGGCGCTACGATTCCAGAGATTCTGGCGCAAAGGCAGGAAAAGAAAAGATGTTATTCATGAGGAAGTATTAACCTTTTAAAAATGAGTGTCCTAAAAAATCAGGAAGTGCAGACAGACAGCAATCAGGTGCTGCACTGAGAGTCTGTGCTCTTTGTAAGAGAGGAAAACATTGGGCCAAAGAGAGTAGAATTAAAAAGGGCTTTCAAGACAATACCCGGTCAAAAAAAACAAGTCCAGGGGTCAGCCCCAGGCCCCGTTCTTAAAACAGCAGGCAACACAGATGTGCCTTGAGAGTGTGAAATGGACATGAAGATTTTGTATGAGAAAATGTAAACTATCTTAATAACTCAAAAACATATTGGTCTAATATTGAAATGATGGTATTTTGAATGTCCTGTGTTTCAAAAAACCTTGCAATACTGAAACAGGTGCCGGCTCAGCAACGCCTTATGGAAGAATGGAGAGCTCCATCCACCTTCTGCAGTTCAGTATCCCTGAACTTGAATGTGCCAAATTGTTATTTACCCTGCCTGTATCTTGAGTCGGACTGGGGTGTGGTGATGTGGGGAATGTTAGTTTGCTCTGCTCTGCGGCATGGCATCCTTTCTCTTCTCCTGATAGTGCTTCTCCACACCCCACCACACCCATAGCTATGTGAGGCCCGCTGGTCTCAGAGGTGGGATCTCAGTCTGATAGGTCCCTTGCCTGCTTGGCTTTCACCGGCTCTTCCTGTCTGACCCATTTCTTTGATGGGAAAGGCAAGCAGCAGGAATCCCAGAGGAAGGCTTCCCTCCCTTTCTGGTTCTTGAGAAACGAAACAGCTCCTACCTAGAGCCTTGGGCCTGCAGCTTTTTGTTTTTGATTCACATCAGCTTACCCTCAGAGATTCTCCACTCCCTGGTGCTGCAGAGCTTGTTCATACTGCTGTCCAGAAATTCTTTCTTCTCTGAAACTCTTTGGTCCTATGTCATACTTCTTAGCTGTGGTGGGTGCTGCCTTGTATTACTATGGTAACTATGTCCCTTCATCATATCCCCAGCTTCTAGGAATTCTGGCAGCTGAAATTGTTCATAGCGGGGTTCTTCTCTGGGAGCAACATTCATAGCACAAGACCCGTGCCCTTCTCCATGGGCATTCACTCCAATTGTTGGTGTGTGAATTGAGGCTGTCACAGTCCATGAAGGGAATGGTCGTGCACATGGCATCATTAAAACTGCGCAGAGATGGATGCTCACAGCCAACCACTGGACTGAGCACAGGGTCCCCAATGGAGGAGTTAGAGAAAGGACTGATGAAGCTGAAGGAGTTTGGGACCCCATAGGAAGAACAACAATATCAATCAACCAGACCTCCCAGAGCTCCCAGGGACTAAACCACTAACCAAAGAGTACACATGGAGGGACACATGGCTCCAGCCACATGTGTAGCCAAGGATGGCCTTGTTGGGCATCAATGGGAGGAGAGGCCATTGGTCCTGTGAAGGCTCAATTCCCCAGTGTAGGGTATGCCAGAGTGGGAAGGTGGGAGTGAGTGGTTGGGTATGTGTGGAGCACCCTCATAGGAGCAAGGGGAGTGGGATGGGATAAGGGGGTTTCTGGAGGGGAAACAAGGAAAGGGGATAACATTTGAAATGTAAATGCATAAATTATCCAATAAAAAATACAAAAAGAAAAAAAGAAAGAAAGAAAGAAAGAAAGAAAGAAAGAAAGAGAGAAAGAAAGAAAGAAAGGGAAAAAGAAAAAAACCACACTGAGTCGGGGAACCTTATCTAGGAAGAACTGGAGACCTAGCACATCAGACAAGCTTGAGGAGTCTCATGGAGAAGGTACACCAGAGAAGGCAAAGGATGGATCATACATACTACACTGAGAAGGAAGTGCTTTGCTGGGCACATCTTCCTGGGTGCTCAGATATCAGACTCCTCTTGTGGGGATACAGCACATTGAGGGAGAGGCAAAAGGTGCTGACACAGGAGGAACACAGAGCAGAACTGGCCCTGCAGCACATGTGTGGAGCAGCCAGATCTCCAGGCTGGCGGATGGCTCAAGCTCAATGACTGCATGCTAACTAACCCTGATGCATGGTCTGTAGAATGTGTGTCGGGAAAAATGCTGGGTGAACTTCACAGTCATTTGCATGAGAACATTTGCAAAGCAGAGTGTAGAGTTGTGAGCTCAGGCTGGACCATCTGCAGCAACTCGGTGCAGCCTAAGGGGACCTGGCAAAGACTGAGTCTTTGACGGAGGGAGATTAGGTGAACACAGAGGTGGTCACCAGGGAGAGCGCCAGCGCCAAACTGAGTCACTTATGTCAAAACAGCAGAGCTGAGAGGCCTCGAAGGGAGGTCTTCATGCACAATCTGCCCTGTGCCAGGTGCTGCGGCAAGACAGTCACGAAACCTCAGCTGCATAGAGGGCAGCACAGCAAGGACATCCACCCAAGCCGCCGTGATTATTCTTTTCAGTACTGAATCAGTATCAAAGGTTGCTGCTTTCAGCCAAGGATTATTGCATCAAAATAACTGTTGTTCTTCTCGGTTTACCCTTAAATATCTGTTACCCTCACTTCCCTGAGTATATTGAAAACTATCACTCCCTCACCCCCAACCCCCATTCGCTACGACACATACCCTGAACTTGCAGATTTCCCTGCCCTCTCTTGAATAAAACAGTTTTTCTTTAGAGAGTTAGTGTTACTACACAGAGTGACATTACTGTGGGGCTGCCAGGCCTGTCCTGTCCTTACATGCTGCGGTCAGAGGATGCAGGTCAGCTGTGCACAGGAATGCTACTGTTTCCCCACCCCACTGTATCTGTTCTGCCTCTGTTCATACTGTGTCTACTTCAGGAGACACATCCTCATGACTGGATGTAGGAAGGCAAGGTCAACATTGTTTTATAGGGAGGAGGGCACAGTTTGTGGGAGATCCTATCATGCGAGCAAGCCCTCCCTCCACAGGCTGGGCTTTGCCTGTGCATGTGGTCAGGCTCTTAGTGTGTAAATAAATCATTAGTCTTCAGTCATCCACATCCCCTCTTCCCTCAAAACTTTCAGAAAACAGCTCCTCAGGCATCCATGAGACATACCCAGGAATGTCAATCACCGTGACATTCCCAAACTGAAATCACACCACACCTCTCCCCTGCTCACTTCTCCCTTCACCAGTGAGTGCTCTATGAGGAGTATTCTCTCCCCTCTCCACACCAAATTCTACTCCCTCTCTTCCCACCAGAACCATTACCTATGAACCCAAGGACTCGATCGATACTCTGGGCAGTGAAGAAGGCGCTACCCAGGTCCCGGGGTGGAAAGTTCTGGAACAAACCTTTGCTTACTTGGCATTTGGGAATGGGCCAGCACATGGACACATATCATGTTCTTGGAGAACATGTTCCCCCTTAGCGAAGTCTCTTCTCCTTCCATCCCACCTACCTCCTTCAGGTGCTGTGGAAGAGATGTCCCAGAATGGAAGGTGTACTTGGTCTTCTTATAAATGAACCACAGAACACCAAAGCAGCCAAGGAGGAGGAGAAAGACCACCAAGACGGAGACTATGAGGATGATGGCTACAATCCAGGAAGGGGTTGTCTCTGCTGGGGACAATGGGGCAGGTTAGACTCTTGGGGCACACACAGGTTGAGTCACTGGGATCACACACCCATTGTGATCCAACACAATACCTCCCACCAGGCCCATCTGGCCACACTGGCCCAGAGGCATGGCCGTTGGCTGGGGGAATCTTCTGGATGAGTTTCACCTCTTTCCTGGATTCTCTTGACAGTGTTGTTTCTGCTATGAAGTGGGTGATAAACAGCATCCTGGTCTGCTTGACCTGTTTGTAGAGTGGCCAGAAGCCTGCCTGTTCTGGACATTATGCTTTGACACCACAGATAAGGCCTGAGGGAAGCACAGGCACCATGTTGGGTACTGAGAAGCAAAAGCAGCTTTACCCCAAGGAGCACACACAAAGCCTCTGGCTGAGTGGCCCAAGTGAGTGTCACTAACTCCTTGTCCCTGGGTCCTTGTCCACCCATTGTTCCTGGAATTTCTGACCAGACCATGCCTACAGAGCGCATGTGCTCTCACTGACACTTGACTTGCCTCTGAGTACCTGCAGTGAGGTACTCAGTGAGGTACTTTTTCTAGAAAGGTCTTCCCATCTGGCACATACCCATGGCACTATGACCCAGCAGTGTCTTCCTCAACTTCTGTGTGTGTTCACGTTTGTGAAGACAGCAGGAAAGATGTCTCTATAGGAGATTGGCAGGTTTTGATAAATGCTGTTGACAGAGCCAGGTGGTGAATGGTAATGGTATGTACTCAGTTTGGTCATTTTTGACTCTGTTGCCTCTGTTTGCTCTGGCTCCCTCCCTTTTGACTTTCTCCCTCTCAGACATTTCTCTACACAAGTGGAGTTCAGCTCCTTCCATCTGTGGCCAGTAGGCACTGGATAACATTTCAACTTTCACCAATCCTGCTTGGCTTATGTGGGAGCATCCAGGAGGTCACCCTGGTCAGACATGGTCCCAGCTTCCTCACTCAGTCCCCTCTCTAGCTGATCTGGCCACTCCCTCCACCCAAACAACATCCAGCACTACCGTCTTGAGCAAGGACAGATGGTACCTGGTAGGGACGAGAGGAGAAACCCTGCCTGGTGAGAAAGAGTCATCTGAAAAGGACTGTTTGTGCCAAGAATACCAGCTGTCATTTAGACACAACAGAACAGAGAACCCTGGCCAGTCTGTTGGTCCTGATTTTCTATTGACAATAGGCTCTGCTGCTATTTGAGTAAATATCTCTCAGCGCCTGTTCACAATGTTCATGGATAGATAAATGGATGGATAGACTGATGGATAGATGGATGGACAGACTGATGGATGGATGGATGGATGGATGGATGGATGGATGGATGGATGGAT